>CAEFZY010006695.1:0-56462 GCA_903066815.1 Brachyrhaphis roseni
CCCAGGCCTCTGGTAGAGGACCCGAGCTAAGAGGAAGAAACACCACCCGCGGTGGGTGAGAAGGGAATTTTTTTTTTTTTTATATATATATATATATATATAGTTGATTTGTTGGAAATAAAAATAAAAAACCCATCATGGTAGAGTGGAATGCAAAACAAAATAATAATAAAATATAAAATAATAATAATAATAATAATAATAATAATAATTGTGATTTAATTTTATATTATGGTGGTTTAGATTCTCAGTCATCCAGGATGTGAAACCTAAAACTAAACTTCTTCTCTGGTTTCTTGAAAAGGTTTCACCTCTCATCCTGAAGGCATCTTCTGTACTGAATATAGTTGAATGTAACAGGCTTATAAACTGTAGTCAGAACAATCAAGGGCCATTAAAGTCACTAATTGGGCAGTTAGGAGATGTGAGTCACCGACCCTACACTCTACTCCAGTCCATTTTAAAAGTAACACCACTTTCAGAGGGAATCTGGTTCATCTCAAGGATAAAAGACTAAACACAAGCTCAGTGTTGAGCCTAATAGTAGTAGTCTGGTGGTGAGAGTAATGTTCAGACCTCTACATTTGAAAAAGCAATAAATGCGAAAAGGTGTACATTCAGCAGCCTGTCTTGGTCCACTGTGGACAGGACCGTCTGACAGCCTCACCTGTGTCAGACTGCCCCAGGGCAGCCATGGCTACTATTCAGTAGCTTGCCATCATCAGTGTGTGACTTTAAGTGTCCTACTAAAAGCATTATATTAGTCTAATTTTATTCCTATCCAAGAGAAAGAAAGTATCCTAACAATCAAATCAATAACTTTTTAGCCCTTGCTTAAGGAACTACTGGGATCTGAACCCAATTGAGAACAAGTAATCAATATTCTAAGTACAATTGCTTATGGAGGTTCATATTCAGTCAGGATTCATCAGTTTTTGACTTTAGTCCTTTTTCCAAAGTAAAATGATTACATATTTACACAAACTCCTCACATTTTTTTGTTGAATGCCCTGAACAGATTTCACCTCTACCCCAATCTTTTTGTGGTCACCAGTCTTTGAATGTATCCAAGAACCTGCTTTTCCGAAAAGTGTGAAAAGCAATTCAGTCTCAAACATTTGCTTCCAATCAGTTTTATTGCCGTCTTCTTCTGTGAGTTACAATGTCAGTAGAACATTTTTGCAAAAGGACGTCTGAAATTCTAAGACATTTAATTTTATTTTATGGATGGGCTAATAAATGTAAAATAGTCAAAGAGACAGCATCTTTATAATAAAAATGTAGAAAAGCTGGTAGCGTATTTGTGAAAATAAAATAAGGAAACATTTTTATTGTTCATCAAGCCTTCATGCATGCATATATTGATAAAACCCAGCTCCCTGTGTAAAAGGCAAGGGCATGCACTGAAGTTTAATTAACATTAATCAGCATAACAGAATTGCCCCAGAAACTGTATCATCCTCTGGACCAAAGTGGTAGCTGCATGAATAAAGAACATGGTCGGAGAGAAGAAAAAAATTCACTACCATTACAGACAGAAAATGAACAAAAAGAGTTCATGAAGCAGTTTAATGGTATTACATCCTCCCAAAGAACAGTACAAGTAAAAAGTAAAACTGTTGGAGAAATGATGCATTAAAGGCCACACAGAGAGAGGAAGGGTCTGAGCAAAAGTCTGTAGGCGTGATTTCTGCAACGGCTGTCTCATTAGGGATGTGTCGCTTCCTGGCAGTGATCCAAATTAGGACACTGGCATTACGCTCAAAGCTCAATACAGCTGCTGAGCTGACTGGTAGACAAGAACAGACCTCACTGGACTGCAAGTTAACTTCCCCAAACTAATTCTTTCCTCCTTTCACGTCAAGGATCTTACAGTATTTAGAAAAAAAGTCAAGCTACAGTGAAGATTTATGAATTTCTTCTTAGACATCTATATGTAGTTAATACATTTTGATATGAAGGTTAGCAAAATATCTGAATTTTCTTCTCCTTTATCCAAAAATAAATGGAGGGCTTAATGTTGAAACGCAATAAAGAAGAGTTGATTTGTGCTAATTCACAATTATTGAGAAAGGTAGAAAAGTTGTGTTAAAAGCATTCAGATAAAATAATGTTCCGGCTGGAACACGGTGCGCTAAATAATAAAATATAAATTAACGAAGGTTCGAGGCAGGTACATTTTCATCGAGGAATTTTAATAATCGAGGTACTCGAATCATTCGAGGAATCGTTTCAGCCCGACATTAAACTGTAAATTAACTCAATATATAAAGTCTTTGGTCAATACGAACTGCTGAAGTGCTTTACAATTAAGCCACAGTAACGCTGTCAGACTTGGACCTTCAGACATGCAGACCAGTATGCTACTTGAGGTTAAGTGCCTTGCCAACATCAACATGTGGCAGGAGAGATAGAATTGAGCTTAAAACTATTTGATTGCACTATCACCACTCAACCCTCTACGCTGGTTGCTCTGTGGCAAAACCTCACACTAAAATGTGTTTTCCTTAATTGAAAGTGGAAAATCGTCTTGATTAACAGAAAAAAAAGTCTTTCAAACATTTATTTATGTGTAATTATCCCTAAGTGCTCCACTGAAGTGATAAAGTTTCTGAAATAAAAGAGCCTTTCAATAACATCCTAATTTATCGAATGGGTCTGTGGGGCAGGTGTCCAGTTCCAGTCCGTAAGGGCTAGTGTCCTGCATGCATCTTTTAGATATGTCCCTGCTCTGCAACAGCTAATTTAAATTGTTGAAGTACCTCCTTGCAAATGTCATTATGTTTTACAGAGGCCTAATAATAAACCATTTATTGTGTTAAACAATGGAAACATCTGAAATATGCAAGACACCACAGTTTGAGGATTTGGTCAAACTGATTTGGTCCAATAGAATGTCCAGGTAGTTTGATTGTAGATCACTGCAAAAATGAAAAAAAAAAAAAGTGTTAGAAAATGTAAATACAAAATTAGTTCCTTCTTTTAAAGTTTGACCTCAATCAATATTGCTGTTGATCCAAATTACAGAGTAGATTTAGCATTTTGCTCATCGTGTGTGAACAGATTTTAGGGAAGCACTTAGAGCTCTGACTATCTCAAACATTGCAAGTTGGGATTGATTTTCTGTTGCTGCACAGATTCAAACAGACTGTGTCATAGAAAACAATGAAATTTCACAGAGAGCATGTTTTAGGCTGTGGGGACAGTAAGGATGTGCTTCTAGGGTAATAGCTGTGACTGAACATTCCTGAAAGTCACCTCTGCCTTGTTTATTCGAGCCTGAAGATAACTGAAGCGGTGTCACTTGCTCTTCCACAAGAAGGCCGCCTAAAGTACTTGACTATAATTGTCAATAAATGGCACCTAGTGAAATGGACTGAATTCCTTCTTCTTTTGCTCTGACTTCTTAGTTCTCATCTACTCTCAGCTCAGGAGCTGTTCTCCTTTAGCTTATGGATTACAGACTTCTGCATTCCTGAATTAGAAGAAAAACAACCAATCAGCGACTGTGTCACATGGGTGAGTAAATGGCACTCATTATCTCTGCGGTTGTTGATAGTCACCATCAGAGCTCCCGGGAAGATTTTACTGAAATAAAACCAGTAATTTGAATAAACAACAACAAAATTAACAAGAAGGCACCCTACCATCTCTTGCTGCAAATTGCAATTTCAGCAGTGCTATTTTTGTTCTGCAAAATAATGAGGCTTATTAAAATGTCATAATTAGTAGAAATCTTCCTTTTAGTGTTACATTTAAATGAGATTTGTTAGAATAATGTGTTTTGTTGTTGGCCCCAGCTTTTCATTGTACTAACTTATGTGAAGAAAAAATTTATCAATGCTTTTCGTTCGAAATTATTTTTGACCTCATTACCATTAACTCTCCCTCAGTCTAAGAACATTTCACACCGTCATGATCCTTGAGTGATCTTGTGTTTTCATGGTATCATCTTGTCTTGTGTCCCACAATGCCCCATTTTAATGATACATCTTATCATTAAAACATCTGTTGAAATAAAGTAAAACCTGCATTACCTTTCAGCTTAAATCTCAGCTCCCCTTTGGGAGATACTCATCAGCCGATGAAACCATGCAACGTTTTGATTTGTATACATGAAGGCTCTCCACAAATGAAAAACACGTCGAGCTGGAATAATCCGAGAATTATCCTTTAAGTCCAGTCTTTCACTTCAGTACCTTTAATGTGAACTACAAGAAGCTCTGACACAGCTGCAGCTGTAAACATCGAGGCTGATAATAATGAGGAAAAAATGTAACAGTGGATTACATGCATGCATCGTTTTCCTTTTAATCCCCGTGTGAGTGGAGGTAATTTGAATCCTGAGCAGGAACTGCCGACTCTGCTACTAAGTGTAACAGCAGCTACTGAGAGGTAATTAAAGAATGCAAATACACAAAGTTGCTCCTGCTGGATAATGCAGATGAGGTGGACTGTAAACAGCAACACAAGTTTTTGTTTTTTTTAATCTCAAAATGTAGTCAATGTGAAAATAAAAGACAAAAACATTAAGGTAAAAAAAATATGGAGCAGGCTGCCTATAAAATATAAAATGATGCTTGACATTCTTAATATGTGTATTTAATTTGGATTTCTACATGGAAGACTAAGACATCATTTCTGAAATTATGTCTTAGAGCAAGGAAAATGGTCAAAAGTTATTAATTTTTAGTTTGCCGCCTAAATCTGAAAAGATTGGTGATTCCTATTACTTTGATCCCACTAATTAGAATCTAGTGTAATCAGTTTTAATTATTCATTAACCACTTAATAATAAGTGCTTCAGTTTATATGAGAAATAGCTAAGAGGATTACAATGTCAATATAAATCATCTTCTGCAAATATTTTTTTTCTTTGGAAGACAGGCAAAAAAGAAAGCCATTGTTGAGCAAGGTTCGATTTGAAACTTACCACGAATGACGTACAATGAACACTGAATGAATGGAAGAAGGCATCTGGTCACATGAGACCAAATTTGAACTTACTGACCTAAAAGCAGAATGCTTAACGTGGCAGTCAGCAAATACTGCACATCACATACGCACACACATTCCTCACTGTAAAGCATGGTAGTAGCAGCATCATGCTCCAAGAAATATTTTTCTTTGGCATATCTTGGGGTCACAAAGGCAGACAAATCTGACAGAGAGGTTTAATTACAATCCTCCAAACTGAAAATGGAGAGAGAGAAATGCTTACAATGACAAGAGGATGAAAACATAAGAAATATGAGTAGTATGAAGGAACCAACGACTAACAAAGCAGAGATCATAAATACACGGTGGAAGGTGATTACTGGCATGGCAAACAGGTTAGTCTGATTGCAAAACTTGTGCAAGTGAGTTAGGAGCACGGACTGAGGGGGAAATAATTATTTAAACAAAATGATTACATGAGGAAACATTGAACAACATAAACTAACTTAGCAATGGAAAAGCAGATTACATTGACATAGTATGTTGAGAAAATATAAAAATATAATATCTAATGAAAAGCAAACTGATTAAACTCAAAATCATCAAGAATGTGAAAAGGAAGCTAGACAGAATTAATGAGAAGATGGATGGAGCTAAACACATAATAAGTAGAAAATATATTTTAAAGCTGGAAAACACTCCAGACTGGGATGTAGGAGTTAACATTTATGTTCTCTCCATTCAGTCTGACTGAGTTGAGGTGTTTTACTTCTCTGTAAACCTTGTGGGCAGAAATTTAAGTGTGTAGATGTTCAAAGCGGGCAGAGAAATGCCTCAGAAGACTTGCAGCTGTAATTGTAGCTGTAAGTGATTGTATAAAGTATTGATTCACTGGAGCTTTTGTAAGGCTTTTGCAAAGGACTGCAGATGGATGGGAGCATGTAGCAATCTGCTACAACTGTGTTTGCTTTTAGGTTTCCATACACGTGACACTCGATGCAGTATAATTTCTTCTAAGACAATGAATTTATATCCATGCATACTTTTGCAGTGTCATGTATTTCAAACTGATTTATGTTTGCATAAACTTTGTAAAGTTACAAATATAGAAATACATACATATATCTATTTAGTGTGATTTATATTTTCCTTATAAATACATCCATTATTCATGGGAGCCTAAATTGGGGCAAAGAAGAAAGCTTTCTCTTTCTTGAAAGGAGAAGCACAATATTTCCACACTGCTCTTAACTAACTAGGTGCATTCCCTGAGGTTTTAAAGGAAGACTTTGGTACGATAAGAAGAAATGCGGCAGAGATACGCGAGCTGCAAAAGTTGGAACAAGAAACTTTCTTTCCACAGAGAAATACTGGATTTCATAAATTAGAGTACAATGAAGTTGCAGCACGCACCTTCTGATGAAGAGAGTTGCCTGTGGGATGAGAGAGCTGAAGCAACTTTTTTGTTTCCCCACTCCTCTGACAGAAAGCCACACTAACAAGCCGACTTGTTTACCAGCCCAAAGGAAGGCCTTTCTCAGAGCGCAGAGAGGACAATTTAGTCCCAGAGCTTGGCCTGTGAATGCATAGTTGACTGCGAGGCGTCTAATGTAGCATATCAAATACATTCAGAGCCCAGGGGGACAGGAGCCGGTGTGCCGCTACTTTAGGCACCTGTCCAAAAGCCTGGCACAAACTCAGACAGTTTAGAGTGCTCTTCATATGCTGGGGGAGAAGATAAATAGTGCCAAGAAACAACTTGCATCAGAGATGAAAACGCCAACACACTCCAGGGAAATTCAACCTATATTTGACATCAAGCAGTTTTTAAAAAGAGGTTTCAGGTCTATAAGAAGCCGTTCTACTAGTTACAATGAGTGTTTTCCATTCTGGTTGTTCTCCCTATGAAGGTTAAAGATTAAAGCCTGAAATGGTTTCGTCCTTTGTTTATTTGAAGGCGGGATTTCAGAAGCAAACAAATAAACAACAACAACAAACAGTTTCACTTATCAGAAACAGGAGCAGAAACAGCAGTTTCAGCAAACAAAACAGCTCATTATTCACTTTCACCAAGTTTCAAACCACAGAGGAAGAGTTCTCTGCACCATGATGAAAGGAATCATCCGTCAAATATTGTCATTCTTCATACTGAAGATTTCAGCAGCAATCCCTGATCTATTCAAACATGAACTTTTTTAAGCCACTTTGTATCTGCTATCTACACTTCCTATCACTTAACCTTCACTCATAGTGCCGTTTACATTTGAGGGTTTTAATCGTTTAAATGAACAGTTTTTTTTCTGGTCATCCACATCTCCAATAAATAAGTCCTCATGGATAATTAACAACTTTTCTTGCCATAACTGGTAGATTTCACAAAGTTTTAACGCAGTGAAAGTCTGGGCTTTACAGAAGGTTAATGTCAAGCTGCTGTTCCATTGTTTGCTACCTTGAAATGTCTGCTAGTAAATTGAAAAGGATGCTTTATGTCGACATAAATGGGCCAAATGAAGAAAATATCCCTGCTGAAAGAAAACCAAAAACCTCCCAGTGCGTGTTGCCGCCACCATTAATGTTTCACCACAATGTTTTGTTAAGAGTGTTTATTTTTTGCCATTCATTGAGATTTCTAAATGAAGCAAAAAGTTATATTTTGGTCTTTTCTGACCAGAGCACCTTTGTACACAGGTTTTATGTTTCCCTACATACCTTGTCGCAAACTGAAGATTTTATAGTTTTCAACAATAAAGAAAAACCTAAATAAAACAGACCATTGTCCCTTTTGAGTATATCCTCATTTTTTGTAGAAAATCATGCTTTAAAAAGCCTGAACATTTATAAAACTTTTTTTGCCAGTAGGAGTCCGTAGAAAAACAGTGTTTAGAACTATAATGCTTCAAAATGTGTTTAGTTATTTGGTTATTCTTTCATATCCAGGACCATCCAATGATGTCTTTCCGTTAAAGCTCTCCAAGAAATCATTGGAGAGCTTTCAAGATGTTAATTGGTCAGAATATGTGTTAATTGGTGAGTTTTTCTTGATGTTTAAAACTGGTAAATTTTTGGTCCTGACATTGAGCCAATATCTGCACTGTGTGATATTTCTCTAAAGCTGGAAATACAATAAATAAGCTTCATCAGGCAGAAGAAATAACTGAGTTTAGTTGTTTACAGTTATCACATTCTGCAAAATCTGAGTGGTGTTTTCTGGGTGGTCTTATAGTTTTTAATGTATAGTTGACGCAAGAACACTTAAAGGAAAAGGGAAACGCAACAGATAAATGCCATATTTGTTCTGTGTGAAAAACGAACAGCACATACACATAGCAGGGCTCGATAGTGTCAGAATGCTTTGTGTGGTGAAGTCGAACCCATTCATAGCATCCAGCAAAGTGAAGAGCACTCTACGGGAGGTAAACATATTATTATCCAGGTCTGCCACAGAGAGCAGAATACACAGAGCAAAAACAGGGGGATTTATTACAAGGTGTAAACTGAAAGGACTTCTCTAAAAACATGATCAAAAGACACACCAGCTCCAGAATGGCGTTCTTTTGATGGATGAAGCTAAACGCACAGTTACTGAGGAAAAATGGGTTTGGAATGGATCACAATTCGACTCTAGAAAATCCTCTGTAAATAACATAGAGGCAGTGAGACAGCATGGCTTCCAAAGAGACTGGGTGTTTATTGATAATGTTTTCTCATATTTAACTGAATGCTGCAACTGGATGGCCCGCACTGCTAAGGTAAGTCTGATGTCTTTTTTAATTTTTTTTTTAAGTTACAGAAAAGAATCATTTGGGATTTTTGCCCAATCTCACAGTGACTGAAAACAGTCCCTCTGCAACGGAGGGCAGCTGTTGTAAAGAAGAATTCAGGCTGAATTTTATTTATTGTTGTGCTAATTAAACCATTTACATATGAGTAGACAAAAAAGGTCCATTTATCCTCCCTCTGTTGCCTCTGTGAATAGTGACTAATGGAACAACTCTAATAGATGTTCACTTTGGATTCATGCAGTATGGTAATAGACTAATTACTGATACCCCTTTTATGTACTTAGCTATTTGTACAGCTACCCAAATCATCATTTTCCATATTTGTTAGAGATGAATACTTGACTCCTTTAACCACTGTATCACTGCTGTGATGATAAAGGGCTAGTTTGTAAAGAGCAATGTCCTCGTATTCATTCATCAATGGGAGAAAAATCTTGACTCCTAAAAAGTTGTTAAAACTTTACCTTTTCAGATTTACCAGTTTGCTGGACTAAAACTCGCTGTGTCTGACTCCTAGCTGCTAATTTCCTTGTGAGGTTTGACTTAAAATTCAAAGCATTCCCAGCTGTTTGATCATTGAATCTTGTAAGCTCGGATTTTAGGTTTACTCTCTAAACGTTCAACCTTTCCCTTACATTTTACACACTTGCACACAGTTTGACAGAATTATGCATATGTATGTGTTGCCGCAGCTCTCCATTAAGATTAGCTGAGTTACAGTAAATATTGCAACTTAAGACTAAGATTTCTTTTAATGTCTCAGTGCAATCATGAGCCCTCTATAGACCAATATCATTCAGGTAGCAATTAGGCAACCATAACCACATGTGAGAAAACAATATAAAATAGTACATAGTTGTATTTTATGTACAACTATGTGAGAATCAATACCTGATTCTCACACACCAAATCAGCAAAAATTGATGAAGTACTGAACCAACACCCCCAAGTCAACTGTTTGTAGAACCACCTTTTCTGGAAATACGAAACAAAAACTTACTCAAAATTATATTTACGTAGATTTCACTAAGATAAAATCTGCTTGCAAGCAGAACTAATGTTATGGTCTTGTAATATTACAGCCCGAGATTGTTTCTATGTTGCACTTTCAACTATTCTGTTTCCACGGAAACACAACAAAACTTGAGAAGGAGCATAGCATCTCACAGGTAACAGGTGCAGTTCTACAGGCCGGCACATGAAGAGCAGAGTGTTGATGAATTAAATCAGTTACAGAACCTGTCATAGTAATAACGGTTCATCCTGAAAACTTTCAGAACCACTGCACAGTTTATGCAGTGCTAGTTGTATGACCTTTGTTTGAGGTCAAAATAAAACTAAACACTTCTCAGTAATGACAAAGAGACATACACAATAATACCTTCTGTCTCAAAACAAGCAGGCAATTAAAAAGATACATTACCAACACTTTCAAGTTTTGAGGTACATTAGAGATTAAGACAGAAGCAATGGGAAGAAGAAAAATGATTCGAGATAAGGAGAACAGGCTTTGACGAAGTCAACAGTTTTACCATCAGGCCAACCATTTCACAGCAGCATCTCCAATCAGCAAGCTTTCAAGTTGAAGAAGTAGTCTAACGGTCACCTGGATCGGGACTAAAAGCACCCTTCTTTACATCTCACAAACGTTGCACAGACTTTCACATGCACATATGAGTTAGTTGTGATGATAATCAGTGTACAAAAAATAAAAAAATAAAAAAATCTGATGGCTACTGAGAGCTCTGTCCAGAGAAGACATGATGTTAGATGCCAACTCCTGGGTGCTGATGTTCTGGAATTTCTACAGGACTTTCTTTTAGGCCTGAATATAAGCCACGTGATTTCTGTAGTCTAATTGGTATGCAGGTGATGCATGAGCTCAGCATTTCAGAGAAAAGGTTTGGCTGGCGACTGTCTGAAGCGCTGATGCAGTGGAAAGAACATTGCTCAATCTTTCCCCAGCAGGTGCAACGAGACAGCGATGGGGAGCCTGAGCAGACTGTGAGGGAAATCAAAGAATGAAGCAAATTGAAGACAGTATGCTGGAGTCAAAGAGGCAAAGAAGCCCAGGGAATGAAGGATTCTGACTTACTGCATGCTGCATATCTTTGAAAAGGCAGTTAGCTTCATACTAGCTGATCTACATTTGAACATGTTGAGTAAAAGTAATGTGATTGCTTACAGCACCCTCCGCTCATTACTAAAACAGAGTAAAAAGTGTGTAAAAGTTTTCCTGGAACCATCAACCAACGAGGATGGTTTAGAATTTAAAAAATTCACATCATTCACTTTCACGTCTACCATGAAAGGAATATAGAAACAGACCCACAGCCTCACAGATCTTCCACTGTGCCTTGCAGTGGTCTTGTTTCCTTCCACACCCTTTCAGGTCAATCTTAGTTTCATCTGACCAAAGCAAAAAGTTTCCAGTTAGAATCCCATTTTCTTATTTATGAAGGGATTTAGTGAACTGCTCATATTGTGGGACAGGAAACAATTTTAAATGTCATGTCTCCCAAACAAGTGGTTGGCCTCTCCTGCTCTGAAACACAGAACATAATACGCAGGTTTCAGTCCAGGTATTTAACACGGAGAAATTGTATCATAATAAATGCTGTTAATTGTTTGCTGCAGTTTTATTATAGACTAGTTGCCACTGTAATTTGCTTTCATTGAGGCAGCTTTTATAATATTTTACTAAAATCTGCAAGTACAATGTTGTGAATGTGGGTAACGCTTGGCAGCAAAGATGGAGACAAATTAACCAGCACTTGAGCTACATTTGCAAAGCTTGGCATAAAACAGCCAGCCCTATTTTCAGGCCATGGATGGAAGCCAAAGCAAAGAAAAATGTTTTTCCAAATGTGGAAAGAAGGACAAGAAAATGTTAAATGCTGTTTAGTCCCAAACAAAGCATGAATTACTAGGTCACAGCTCAAAAGAATCTAACCGATTTGATGATTTCTTCTCAGGTTTCTGAGAGATTCTGCCTTAAACCAACAATGTTAGAATATTGCTAACACTATAATTCTGAACCACAAAAATGTGTGACTCTTTTCTTGCAGCTTGTTCAAAGTAGAACTGTTGCACCTTGATGTTCAAAATGTATGAAGGAGGAGAAAGGTGTTAACATAAGCCGGGAGTGGAGCTGTGCGCGTCTGTTTGCGTGGGTGTATGTGTGTAAAAAGGACAGCTTGTATGGTGGATACTTACATCAGTAGGCAGCAACACTGTCTCTTCACTGTCAGAGCACTGTGTAAAACCAAACTATTATATGATGAGTAGAAAGTCATTTTTGTTAAGGGAGGATCAGTCCTAAGAAAAGAACGAGAAGTTTTGGCAAGATAAAAAGTCGTTAGGTGAAATGAAGAGGATATAATCAAAAAGGTTGCAAAGGAGTAGTTCAAAAGTTAAAAAATAGAAAATATGATTAATGAATAATGCATTATAGGACATTAAGGTTCTTTTTAGGCTTTCTCTTAACATTCTTGCAAAGTTTAGTGAATTCATAAACAATATCTCAGTAGAAAGAAAAGAAAAACTTGCAAGTTGTTTGTACATTTACTTAAAACACTGTAAATACACAAATGCAATCCAAAATAAATACATTTTAGACATTTTAAAGTAAAAAAGGTTTGCAACTTCAAAACCTGATGATAAATGGAATGACAAGCGATTGATAGGAACATCAGGATAATCAGAAATACAGAAATAATAATTTTTTTATTTCGTCTTGCTTCCTAATATGAATTAACAGCATTTATTTGAAAAGGGTAGGTACAAACATTTAATTATTTGAAAAAAAGTAATTGTAGCTAATTAAATAACATGCTGAGGTATCTGTTTACTTTAAAAA
This sequence comes from Brachyrhaphis roseni, assembly GCA_903066815.1. NCBI lineage: Eukaryota > Metazoa > Chordata > Actinopteri > Cyprinodontiformes > Poeciliidae > Brachyrhaphis > Brachyrhaphis roseni. Next base: position 12,580 of record CAEFZY010006695.1, read on the forward strand.
ATGTCTTCGATGCCTTGGGTATCTACTAATCTCCAGAAGACATGGAAAACTGCTGCAGCCCTCTGGAGGTTCCCCAGAGATTGTTAAAAAAAACCAACTAAATATTTAATCAAGACTGGGAAACTGCTAAGAGTTTCTTTTTGGTATTTTAAATATAAACATTCATACAGAGGCCCCTCTGGTGGGTCTGAATAGCTGCAGGTGGGCTAAACAAACACCAAAATACCTAATGTTATTTGCAGATTATTCCAACATCAGGCAAAAACTGACCACAGCTACAGATTTCAGTTCTTTTATACACATATCCCCAGACCTTTTCTTTTCTCAGCAGTTTCTGACAGTGTTAAAAAAAAAAACAATACCCACCACCACGGTAACAAGCAGATATTATGGCCAAGTGTCAAACCCACACAGGCCTGTTATAAAACCTGTCCACATACGGCGGGGGAAGTTATTAAATTATACTGCCGCTGCTTCACGAGTGTGGCTATATGGGAATTCAATGCAACGTCTCTTAGATCAAGGAAGTTCTCACTCAAAAGTTGGTTATTTTGACTCCTGCAAAGATCGTAATATGAAGTAGATTAACGTGCAATGATTGTTCTGCTCACATTTATGAATTTAGAGGAACAACTTATTCTAAACAACAATGACTTAGTGAAAAACAAAATTCCAATATAATTCTACTATACTGAAGATATAGATGAGACCACAGAAGGGGCAAATTGATCCAGATGTTCAAGTAATCAGGCATTTCGAAAGCTTGAAAGGAGTTGAAAAAGAAAAGTAATGCTTTTAGCTCCAACATCAGCAAGTCAGGTCATCTTGACACTAAAAGCACTAATCTGAACGAAGAGGGAGCCCCTCTATATAGCTGACACACTGTAATTTCTCAGGGGCTCAATATTTTGTTTACATCTTTATGTAAGTGGTTTGTGGACAGATTTGACATCTTAATAAACTGCAAAAAAAGAGTGCTTAGCACTTTATAAAACCATAAATATCGAAAATTTGTTTAGTGTTGATGTTGGTTTATTGAGAGAATTTTGGGTCAATGAAAGATTAAATATAAAAAGACTTTATTTCTCAAATTTATCATATTATTAAGGAAAACTTTTCAATTGCAGTAGTTTCTTGAGCTCAAGTTGTGGCAATTATCTTTTGCTTGAGCTCAGTCTGATTATAACCTTGACCAAATTAAAGGAGATTTAACTAAAAATAAGCAAAAATAGAATGATTATTGAGTTTAGCAGCAGATATCTCCCCAAGAAACACCAGAACCAACTTTGTGACTTTTTTTTTTGCCTTGTGCTGTTTTCCTCACAAGGCAAGTCAATTTAAACAAACTTCACCAATTCTCATAAGAAGAGTGGTCACACATTCAGCCAGAATTGTGCCACGTATATTTGGGTCTACGTGTGTAAAAACGACCATATTCAATGTAGCAACAATTCTTAGCTGAATGTAGCAGAAGATATCCAGGTCTTGGTAAGGGGTATAAACAGACTAAGAGTAGAAGTAACATTTTCTTTTCACTGTAATCTGAAAACACTAATGTAGAGAAATTGTTAACATTCACACTGGAAATTTCTCCACAGATTCCTGAACAGTACGTGCTTCTGACAATTTCTACAATCTTTATTTTTATTATTAGGTTTTGTAAACAGAAGCTTTTGGTACATTTCAGTGCTAGCAACAAGAATATTTATGTTTGAGTCAAGTTTCATTTCTTTGCATGTCCGGCCCTTGTCAGCAGTTTTATTTCAAGTGTTTTAAATGGTGTAGTTTTGTTACCATTTACAGTGAAATGTTGTAATAATTATTATAATATACTCACCAACTGACGTAAAAATTCTGGGCTCTCACCTGGACAAAGACAACTATCAATTCACTAACAGTTTTCTCAGTATGACTGATAGAATATTTAGAATTACTACACTTTTTTAATGGCTATCAGGATTATTAAAAAGTTGTCTCCCTGGATTCATTTTAGCAACTCCCTAAAGCTGGAGGTGATTTTGACATTAAAAAAGGTAATTGTGTTTTATATTTATTATAAGCCTCGTCTCTCCTCAAACCTTCCCAGTCACCCGCAGCGGTACACATGCAGCACTTTCGCCTGTAACCAATCCCAATGATTTGTCAGCCATGTGTAGTCAAGTGAGCTCTAATCTGCCATATCTGACAGCTGACAGCGGTGACTAAGTGCCCAAATACTCGGTATCGACTGTTTCCTGGGGGCAGCTGCCGCTGATGAACTGGAAAAGGTAACAATGTTGTCCTCCAGGGAGAGATGCTCTGGCCCTCCCCACTTTCATTCACCAGAGTGGCCAGTGAATCAGGCCGAGGCGTCACATCAGTTGTCATTCTGTCCTTCTTGATCCTAACAGAGCACGCAATCAGCATCCAAATCAAATCCCTGAGGGAAACTCCTCTGATTATGGGTTTTCTGCATGTGATTGTGTGAGTTTTAAAGTTTATATATTTATTTATCCCCCTCTGGCAGACTTCTGACTCAAATGTGTGTATGAAGCCTTTCCAGCTGAGAGGGCACTGCTTTCCCAGGCCAGAACAAACCAGATTAGTGGGGGATAATCCTGATTTAACAGGGGTTTTTTTATGTTTTATTTAAAGAATTTGTCTCCTCTGGATTTCTGTCTCATGAGACTGATGCATTGCACATCAAATTTTGATTGAAAAGTCATCAAATATGAATAAACTACTTCACTGGTGAAGTGGTGAATTCCCACAATTGTCTATAAGGTCTTTTAGGAGGTGGGATTGCTGCTGTGATACAATGCAGTCGGCTAGGTGTCCTTAGATGGAAAACTTTTTAAAAAATGTCCATAATAAACTATGCATGATTGCATTGGTTAATATAAAATGTTGAACAAATTAATGAACAACTCAAGATTATTATAACTATTAAAATTTGAAGGTGCAATATGTTTGTTGTGAAGAAATTGCAATAAATCATCTGGCCAATAAAGTGAACATCATACATGACCGACTGAACATTTATCAATAACTTTCCTCAAAAGTAGTAGACAAGAAAATGTAGCTGGAGTAAACTGTTATTCGACTGTATCCTTTTATATATACTGTTTTTATGCATTTATTTTTTGTAAAATAAATGTATTGTCAGAAACAGTCTTTTTTTTCCGCAGTGCAGTGAAAAAGTCCAGCACTTACAGATTTCTTTTGTTTTTGCTTCTGTCACATTAAAAAGATTCAGAGTAAACAATTTTAATGTCAGGCAAAGCTAAACAAAAAATAACTACCCAGGTTAACCTGTGAAAACATAATCACCCAACCTAGTAAATCACAAATAATTGTATTTGGCTGTGTATATGTATGGTCATGATTTACCCTGCTCCTGCTCAAAACCCCTCCAGCGTAGCCAAGTAGAAATAACATTCCTCTTCAGGAACCTAAACAACTCATTAACAATGATCACAAATGCTTGGAAGTGTATATCCATTTCCATGGTACTGTAAGTTAGATAAGTATAATAGTAGCAACAGGAAGGACTTCCTTCCTGACTTCAGTCCTTCCTGACTTCCTTCCTGAAAGTCCGGAAGGAAATGATTGGAATCCACTAGATGTTATGCAGGTGGTGCTAAGTATGCTGAGGAAGGTATGGAGCTCTGGATGCTATTCAGATGCTGAAAAATGACTTTTTAAATATGATTCCTTATTTTTCTGTTCCTTTGTTGTACTGATTGAAAGTTGTAACTTGCTTTGTTTATAAATGAATTCATTGATTAATTTCTTTTTTGTTTAATGCAGTGTTTTTTTTTCTTTTATTGATACTTTTGTTAAAATAAACAGAACAGGAAGGAAAAGTTGCAAGAGTCTGAAGAGTCAGTATAAAGACATAGTAAAACGCCAATTAACTTGTATTTTTTTATTTTATTTTATAATCTATGTCAATGTTTATTTTAGTAATATTGCATGAACATTTTTTCAAAATTTTAAGACATGTCGTCCACGTACAATAAAATGATATATTTCATGCCTAAAAATATTTGAAAACACAAGAAGCTCCTAAATGAACAGATTTTTCTATCTCAGAATTTTGAAGTTAATAAGAGGATATTTTGTGCAAGGGATTTAATTACCATAACCTAATTCTTCCTGGGAGGGAAACCCTTTTAAGCAGGGAAGCGACAGTGTGTCATGGTGATGCTGATTGCAGTCTGATAGAGAAATAATTGATTTTCCCCACCTTGATTTGCACTATAATGAGTTAGCCACAGTTTTCTTGCAGGTTTTAGGAAAATCTGCAAGAGTGGTAGGTAAGCAGGCTAATCTGCCTGTGAGAGGAAACCGCAAACATCCCAGAGGAGAAGCATGAGATTATATCACTGAAGACATCGGAAGCCACTTCACGGCAGATGGCCTTTTTGCTTGGCATGGATATGTTTTTTTCATGAGACAAAACATATTGAAATGCCTCATCCGACATCCATGCTAGATAAAATATATGTAAAGATCCACATAGGTGCGACATTAAATTGCATCATTTTTACAAGGCCTTACAATTTGGTTGGTAATGAAAAAAAAGTTGCAGCTGTCATGGGTAAATATGCATGTCTCATTACCTTGTCATCATGTTTAATCTTCTTGATGCATAGATCTAATATGACCACCTAGATCACAGCAGTACCCAATAAGTCAGCCCCCTTCTTCCTCTGTCCATCACCGTGGGGTTCCCTCCATCTTAAAGCTGGCATTCACGTTCCATTATGGGAATTTGCGTTCACTGATCCACTCTTGGAACATGCTGAAGCGCAGCGCGTAGAAGACTTTATCGACAGGCGTGCTCATAAGTCAAGCCATCCATGCCGTCATTTGTTATCGTTTCAGCCGTCCCCTTCTATGAAGCCCTGCCGGTGACCTGCAGATAAATCGCGTGTGGGGCCTTGCAAATGTCTCCAAGGACAAAATTAGATTGGTGTGTACCTGTCAGCCTCATGAAAAATGGAACGGGCCAATTCTTACTCACGGCAGGCCAAGCAAAGGCCTCCCCTTAAGGCGAAACCTGGAGGACAACTATGCCAAAGAAACAGCATGTGTACCTGCTTCCACTGCTTTTATAACAGAGTGCCTTAGATGCTTTTTTAATTAGGCTTCGGTCATCACTGTGCATACAATTGCAGCAGCTGGACAGGGAAATGCTAAAACCTACTTGTCAGTTGGCTCTCAGCAGGAGACAGCCTCAGCTGTTTAAAAATAGCAGCAGGAAACAGTGGACTTATTTGACATGTACATAGCCGGCAGCAGTTTCAGCTGGAAAGGGAGTGTTGTTTGTTTACCTTAAACTGCTCCACACTGAGGCCTCTGCACGGATTCCCCTGAAGAATGATTTGCGGAGCTGGTGTGTACGCCACGATTGGCAAACAGTGTGGTGAGCTTCAGTCGTTTTGATGGCTGTCTCCTCACATGCCTCCCTCTCTCCATGCTCCTTGTGGTGGACTACGGTACTCAGAGACGGTGCATTTGTGAATCTTTTCACATGTCTGAGGGGGCACTACTACTGAGAAATGGGGACTTTAGAATGTTGAACTTTGTTTGCATTTCTGGAAAAATCTCAACTGATTGTTGAGATTTGCACAGCAGCCAAAAAAAGGATGTTGAAGGGTTATTGAAATCATTAGGTATTTAAAAACCTTTAGTTTTATAATTGTCATCGACAAATGTTTTATTTCCATGGGTCAATGTAGCAAACATTGACGATAACAAAATAATTGCTTTTAGTAACAGTCCATGTTCACAAGTTCACATAGATTCATCATTAGCATGTATATTATTATAGTTTTGACCTACTATTGATGCATAAGCAAAAACTATGTATTAATACTGTTTGCCCATTTTTTCTGTGAACAGATGATACAGCATGAGTAAATTTATGATTATCGTACACAGGCTCAAATTGAGTCACCCTGATTTATGTCTATTACCCCCATTATTATTATTATTATTATTATTATTTGGACAAAATGTTATTGTATATTTTACCCACAATTCCCAATTGTACAAAGCAGTACAAACCAGTCAGCAGGGCTGGAGCACACCTTGTGCCCAGTAATGTGTCTTTGTGAGACGGGGGCAGAACTCACCCCATATTAGCTGTAGTCATTCATTCAATGTAGTTCAAACATTGAATGAATGGATTTTTGAGCTGATCAGGTAGTGTCAACTGTTTGTTCCCTTATTCTCCCAAATTTAACCTTTGGTCGCTCATACTTTCCTGTATGAGCGACCAATTTGCTGTGGCCCAATGGCCACAGCAAATTCATTGGTGGTCTGCAGCTTTATACCTCTTATTGAGAGGCATAAACAAACATACATAGATATCACGCCAAGTTCAGCCTTGTCACAACACAAGGTGGTTCCAAAATGCTGTCACTGATAAGTGAATAGAAGGCTGAGGACCTTGGACTAAAACAGAAACTGAACTGTAAGAATGATAAAACCACCAACAAAGCCTTTTCCATCTTCTTGCTGTCAGATATCGAACACTGTGCCTGAAAAAAGCACACTATCTAATGCTGTGTGAAAGTGTCTCTACAGTCATAAAACATTGTTTGCGGGTGTTTGCTTGAAGGTAAACTTTACACCTTAGATGTACAACAATACCGGTTTAAATTTTGAGCTACTTGCTAAAAACTGTGGCCTGTAACATTAAAACATGCATGCTTGCATGGCTGCAACTGCAGAGATGGTAGCTCTTCTTCTTTTGAGTTTTTTTTTTTTTTTAAAGAATCAAAGCATCATTTCAAGTATGTTTTTGATGAGGGAAAATCATTAAAACATGATATAAAGCTCAACAAACACATTTTACATAATACCTCCCCTTTATAACTTTAATTTTTTTGGTTTGTCGTTTTCAATTCCACCTAAATTATGCAAAACAAGAGATGGCCCAAAAAAATTATATTATTTTCAGTTACTTTAACCCATATGCTCAGACATAACATTACATATAATAAAACATTTGTTCTTCTTCTCTTCTTCTGCATTGGTCTGTACAAGCCTGAAGTGTCTGATAGTGGAATAAATTTTCCATTTTTGTTTTGTTGCTGTTCAACTCTTATTTGACAAAATAAATTGGCCGAAATAAAGCAAAAATCCTGTTACGGCTCCTCAGAGAGGTCATAATATTTCCCTCTGGTGGTTTTAGTAGGTATCGTAATCTAATTAACCAGTTGTTTTTTCGAGAGCTTGATGCTTTCAGTTGGTTTGACCATGTAGTTTGCGATCTTTTCACAGTGGGTTCTGTGATGCACTTTTCTTTGCTGAAACTATCTTTAAATGAGTGAAAACTGTGATGGCTGTGTAGCGTGTCCCTATTGTTCCAGATAAACTATGAGGATTTTGCAGCCAACAGGATGATTTCTGCTTCTTCACAGAGTAGGCCTTGGAGTTCTTTTAAATTGTTTGGTTTCCTGGCAGAGACCCAATGTTCATCAAAAGCAAATGCATTTTTGTAAGGTTGAAATTGGAACCATTCCACAAAAGTCGGCATGCTTTATCTAGTTTAAAACCAATTTAGTATGCTAAGCGCCTTCCCCTTTTGGGACGCTTCGTTGTATCTGAAACTCACTACTGTGACCCAAACTTTTACAAAAATACTAAATGAAACTGCTTATGATTCTCAACAACAGCTCGGGAACCAAACACACTCAAGCCACTTCTTCTGTAATGGTTTGTTGAGGATCAAAACACAAGTAAGAGTAAAGCAAGATCACTTGAAGTGAATTTTAATTAAATAAAAAAGAACAGATGATTAAGAAAAATGGTAGAAAAAGGCCATGGTTTTTGAATTCTAAGGAGGATGTTTGTGGAATAAACAATAGGTGAGTTTAATGAACTAGATCAGCTGTATGGAGGAATTTAAAGGTGCCTAAACTCATGGAATATATAAATAAATAAATACATGGGACTCAAAATCCTTCTGCTCATAGCCAAAAACGGGAAGAGGTTTAATGCACATCTGTGGAACCAAAACATCACATTTACATCGTTACAGAAATCCAAAATCTCTTGATTTTGTGTTCCTCTACAATTGCAGCTATGTAGGAAGCATGTTTGGAGAAGACAGAGAGGAAGAGAAAGGGAATGAAAGGAAAATCCAATGTTCCTGACCAAAAGCCAAAGTAAATACCACAAAAAAATAAATAAAAAAACTAAAAAGAAAAAGACAAAAAAATAAAATAAATAAAATCGTCCATTTTCAATGACATTCAATACATCCAGAATCATCCAGTAACATCTTGGTCCAACAAGTGGTAAAAAAAAAAAGATAGCTAAATGAGTCTTCCAATACGAAAAGGAAATGCATGTTATTCCAAAATATCACGTATATATATGACTGTTTTAGCAAGTACTGTGTTGGAAGGTTGATGTCCAATTGGGAGAATATTTTCTGCTCTATAGAGCCCTCAATTATAGCATCACTGCTGGAGGTGTGATGGTGCTGATGCCGTCAAGGGAAAATCTGTGAAAAGCTGGTGGGATAAGCTTTTCCTCCCCTTCACCAAACAAGCCCTGAAGTCGGTCTCAATACACGTGCCAGAGAATTACCCATGCTGACATCTAAACTAGCTTTACAGCCATAAAAGAGGATCTCAAAATCACTGGGGATCACTAAGTGCTGCAAGTACAATAGAGGTGGGCCATGTAGCTGACTAAAATTGTTGGCAAGGCTCAAAAACACTTTATTGTGAAACATTCAGCCATATTTTGTGACTGATATCGGAAGCTATGTCTTTCAATTTGGACTAAATAATAAATGGTTGCAATTGTGATCTGTGGCATTACTTGCATGAATGGAATTGTGGTAAACCGCTCTTTCCGTCTCCCCCAGCTAATAAAAAACATCAGCTAAAGCAGGAAATCATCTAAATTCTGAGTGCAACAACATTCAGAGCAGTCTCACACTGAATGTGAAGCATTTAAAATAGTCTTCAAATTCACAGCAGCAAGCAACGGCCCATTGACTGCACATGTGCAAAAGCACAAAAAAAACCAAACAACTCCTGCACAAGGTGGAACCAGCAGAAAAGTTTCTAATGCTGCCCTGGATACTACCCAAATGGTCAGCCACATACACTGCCACTGATTATGCTTAGAGGAAACAAAAAAAGCTTCAAACCGAGAAGAAATACTTGTTTCCTGTGGCGCCCAGTGTATGCTGCCTTGTGAAGGGATTTAAAGCACTTGGATATTTTCCCATTTTTGTCACATCAACCTCATAAATTTTAACCTTTCTTAAGGGATTTTATGATTATGTCATCACAGTGTAGTGTATAATTGTGAGATAAAGGAAAAGGGATACAGTTTTTTTTTCATCTAATAAAAACTCATTTTTATTCAGCCCCCTTTATTCTAATGCCTCCAGTGCAACCAATTGCCTTCAGAGAAAAAACAAAAAACAAACAATTTAGCAAATATTGCTGATATGTGAGTAACTTAATCTCAATGTAAACATAACTGTTCTTTGAAGGCCCCAAAATCTATTAGGGACAAAATTGCATCATTACGACCAATGAACACAACAAATAGCCAGAATGTTCACAATGAGACATGCAAAGCTGCTCCGCTGATGTGAAATTATCTGATGAATGGACAATTATTACTACTACATTGCTTAAGCAATGAAGGACTATACTATTTACTTATTTTTTTCCTAAATTAGATGGTCTTTGCCGCCATCTGAAGACAGAAATCCAATAAAGCTTCCTGTGTGCTGATAATCCAGGTTTTACCTCAGAACTGCTCTTCCCATTTTTCTGAAACCACCGGTATGATGAGAAGTGCCTGTATTTTCAGCTTCCTGTTAGAGGGGAGCAACCTTGTTGTGCGAGGAGTCAGCACCTTTTGGCCCCCTGAAGATTTGGTAGCACCAGCGAGTGAAAGGACCTGCTGTTGTAAGCTAGGAGAACATCCGGCCAAAGTAAATCATCCTGTCTTTGTTCCTCCACATGGAGCTGAAGTTAAAGATCAAGACAGATTGAATCAAACAATCTGCCGTCTCACTGCTACCTTAAACCTTAATGGTTTGTGTATTTATATCATTAACTAGACACAGATCCTTGGTCCTCCACATTTCTGCTGCTGTCTCCCACAAGATGAACGTCAAAATGTGTGTTGGACTAAGATTCCCTTTTAAGACAATCCCAGGAGGAAAAGAAACAAGCTCAGATATGAATAGTTTAAAAATAGAACAATATTATAGCCCCTGCTGCTTCTTTATTTGTTTGAGGAGCTATGTGTTCCAGCTCCCTGTTGTGTTCCTGGAACGACTTCAAAGATTGCCTCACTCATCCATCCACTGCTCAAATCTCCAAAAATTAATATTCAAACAGTGTGCATAGAAAGATGCCCAGCAGCTCCAAACAGGACAGCATCTTCACATCAAAGACAAAAAATTTTACTTTTTTTTTTTTTTCAAATCACTTGTGTCATTCTTTGGAATAGTTTGCATCTTAAAGAGTTGGTCACCTCGTTCATCTCCCCTTTCCTAATTTCAGATGTAGGTTAAGAGGTGTAGTGAAATCTGGGTTATGTTTAAGGAACTAACATGATAATCTGATCTACAATTCCTAAAAGGACAGGAATGGAAAGCCTGTTTTGTGTTATAATGATAATTGTTTTACTGCAATAACTCACTTGCATTAAAAGGCAACCCAAATCAGTGCATAATCGTGAAATGGAAGAAAAATTATACATTGTTTTCAAATTATTTTGCTGCTGTATGTAAAATTTCCATAGCTCTAACATTTAGAGACAGAAATTTTTGTCCATTCTGCTTTGCAAAATAGTTTAAGGTCAGTGAGACTGCATGGATAGCATCAGTTTTCAAGAGTTGTCAAAGTTTGTGAATTTGATTTTGATCTGGATTTCAACTAAGTATGGCTAACATCAAAGCCACATTCCACTTCATTTCTGGTTGTAGGGTTAGGGTTGCTGGGATTTCCCCAAATTTGAGTATTTAGCACTCTCTAACTGTCCTTTTGCTGAAATGTGATATACAAATAAATTTGACTTGATTTGCTACAAAGCCTTACACAACAAAATTAAACTACACACCTGTGGGAGTTATAAATGATTTGAACAGCTTGGAAGACAAAAGTTTCCACAAAGGTAGATCCAGAGAAATACCTGATGTGTCCACACACCCCTGCCTGCACTTTGAGGTCCTCAGGTTGGACATTGTCAGTTCACCCCTCTGCACGTTTTAGGACTAGAGGACATTAAACTTTTCAAACAGAAGCTTTTGTGTAATGTTATACCTCTGTGTTTTTGTGTCCTAAATCCTGTTGACTCATCTAAAAAGCAGACAAAGCGTTTTTCACACGCTTTTAAAAGAACTTTTGGTTTTGTCAGTTTTGTGTTTTATGTTAGTGCATCTTTAAAAATCTTTGTTGAAAGCCACATTGTGGTTCTATATGTCTGTTGATGCAGAATATTTGTTAGAGGTCAACAACTTCTCAGTTCATGGTGTTCCAGCAGTTTGTGCTAATAGGAGACTTGAGCCTTTGTGTCTGTTGGATTGTTCCTGAACACTTGGTGACTTATTAGAATAACATGTTCTCATGAACAATGATTTTGGAAAGTCTGAAGTTGCTAAGAAATGTCTTCTCTGTCTACAATTCTGCTCCTTATATCTTCTTGCTTCATGTGACAAACAAGTGAACTCAGACATGATCTTCAGCCAGGGGTTACTAGGCATTAGCCTAAGTTGGAACACATTGGATCCCTCAACAAAACATGCTAAAAGATTGAAATTCTGAATGTCCACCGTATTCTATTGTTCAAACGAATAATTGAAGGATTTATTTTTCATATTATTTTTTCTTGCTGGAAGCAGATTGCTTTAAAGAAATAATATTATTGCAGTAATGCTACTTGTATGTAAACTGTCACATCTGGGTAGTTTTTCTATGAATCAAGAAAATAATAAATAAAGCAGCAAAACAGGTTAAAATCCCTGCGGCTCTGCAGGACTCCGACAGCAGTCATCTGCCTTGATCAGTTAGTCTGAGAAAGTGAGTGACAAAAAACATCAGACAGATCAGAAATACGTAACTCTGGAGATTTCTACAGGTATGAAGCGAATGAAAGCTTTAACCAAAGGTGGCCTTAACTCTTTGATGCTGAAATACACAGAAAGTGTTGCAGGTAAAGGTTAGAGTTAGTCTAAGCATTGTGAAACAAGGCTAGAGCAGGTTAAAGAGGACAACTGAGCAAGCTCGCTCTATAAGGCTCGTGAAAGAGGAAAGTGTTTAACCTGGTTTTAAAAGTAAGGAGCGTACCCACCTCCTGAACCCAAACCGACTGCTGATTCTACAAGATAATACGAGTCTGTTAGCTGAAGAATCCAAAAGCGGAAATGTCTGAAGAGCTACAAAGGAAACATGGCATATTGTATTTAAACATGTGATAATGGGAAACTTTTTTAGAGCACCAATCACTACTTTTCTGGGAGTTTAATGACTTGCTGTGAGTTTGCATTGTGTTGAAAAGATATAAACTGTATGCATACTCATTTGCAGTTTACAGTCTTAAAATCCAAACATTGCTCGCATATATTATTACGACTTTGCCAGAATCAACAAAAATTTCCCTGCCGCGTTTTGCATAATTGCACAAATCGCAGTTTAATCAGGCGAACAGACGAACAGGGAATCTTTTTGTTTTTGCTTGCGTTCATCCACGAGAGCGGAGCTGAAAATTGGACCTGCCTAACCTCTTTTCAGTCAACAAAGATGGCAAAAAAAGGCAAAGAAAAGCTTGCCATTACCTTTCCGCCTTCTTCTCCTGTGTTTTCTCGATTCGTTTAATTGCTTATGTATGAACCCCAAACAAAAGGAATATTTCAAGGCGGTGTCAGTTTTTCTGTGACATTAGTTAGCACTATTATAAAACACGGTGAGAGGGAGCAGTTGCGGCATTGAATAATTGATTGCCACTAAAAGACGCAGGCATTGTTATGCATTATTCAAATTGGCACTTATTACTGTCTCAGCTTTTGCTGATGTACCAAATACAACAGAGAGAAGGCTGCTTTGTTGTTCAGTAGTTTTGGAGAGGGGGCTGAAACTCCTTTTGTTGACAACAGTCCAGTTTTTGCTCCTGATCTGGAATTGGGGGCACAGAATGAATCTTATTTCAAGCTGCTGGATGAGAAGCAAGACATCTTCAAGCAACAAGAGAAGTCTACTTGCCTTTTACTAAAGCATTTTTTGACAAGCTGTTTAAGTTGTACAAATAACTGAAAAGAAACATAAGCTTTCTTCTTTAATTATTTTGTTGCAGTTTCTATTTCTCTCTCTTCTGATTACAGTTACTGTTAATCTTTGTAAATAGAGAAAATTTGTTAGATAACCCATAGGTATAACTTTGTAATAACGGATGGTCTCAAAGCAAAAGCATGTTGGTATTTTCAGCTGTGAATTGTTAAAATTCAGCAAATCTTTAACATTTATGGGGTTTTACACATTTCCTGGACTCAAATGTTTTTAAGATGTCATCTCTTTTTTGCATGGATGGATGGATGGATAATAAAAAATATCTTCTGTAATAAAAACCTAGCAAGAAGAAAATATAAGGGACAAGTTGCAGAAGCACAAAACCATTCAAAAGCATACATAACAAAGAAGTGCATGTCTAGTGACTCCCACAGTAGTTTTTATTCGTTTTTCTCAGCATGTTTTCTTTTTCAACATTAAATCTCCAAATGTTACACTAACTTTTAAAACATCTTGACATGAAATACATATTGTCTGTAAATATGATTGTTAATGCCCACTTATTATTGATGAAGAAACAAAATCAAGGATTTAAGCCAACACACATTGGCTTCTGTCTGTGAAATGCTGGAGCATCCTGACTGCTCAGACATGAAAATCCCTCTGGCACACTTTGAAATTTTGCCGTCTTCTCAACTCCATTTAAAGCTCAAAATTCATCAAGGAAAAGGTCTCATTTCTGCACAGCTGAGCTCTTTCCTCAAATCTAAATAAACCAGATGATGTAGAGGAAAAAAAATTAGGGCGTTGGAGAGATAGATTTCAGAAATGATGGAATGATGTGAGCACAGAGCAGAGCTACAGAGCAGAGCAGAGTGAATGATTGCTGCCCTGGTTATAAAACACTTTCATTATGTGAGAAAGCTTGAGATCAAGAATGATTAGGCAGAAAGAGACTTGTAATGAGGCTCTTTGACTCTATGAACTTTTTACTTATTTGACATCCATCAAACCCAAGTCATTTTTCTTTAAAAATGGAAGTCAAGCTGAAGTTGTGATGGAAACAGGTGGTGGAGTACACAGGTAAAACGAGTTTCTATAACTGAAAGAATGTCAAATATGGGTACAAGGCTCATAATATAAGAAAAAAACAAAGAGCTGAAACTCAATAAGATCAGATTCTGGTTGCTCAAGTTCCCTCTGTTCTCTTTACTTCCTGAATTGCTTTGTCTTTTTTGGCTTTGTCCAACTTGTTAATTTTGTGTTTAGTGATGTTTAGTTTAGTTATTGTCTTTCTGATCCTATTGTTCTCCTTGCCCCTATTAGTTTATAAATGATGGACTACTTATTATTATTCTTATTAAACACAGAGAATCAATATTTAGTCTTGTTATCTTTATGCTTTTAATATCGGAGCAAGAACTAGAGAAACTCCTGTTTATTTAACCATCCAGAACAAGAATCAAACATGGAGAACCAACATTTAGCTTTTTAGCTCTCGAATCCGGAACAAACTTAAGATCCAGAGAAACCCCTATAGCTTATAAATTATCGACTATTCTTATTCTTATTAAACATGGGGAAACAATATTTAGTTTGGTACCTTTATCATTTTGTCTTTCTTTAAGTTTGTTGTTTTGTTTATATTTCCTTCTAATTCATGTAAAACATCTAATTCATGTAAAGGACTTTGAACTGCCTTGTTGCTGAAAATGTGCCATATATATAAAATGACCTTACCTTACTTCACCTTGCACTTCATAATTTCTCTATTTGGCTCTAACAATTTAGGCTTTCTTACAGTTCTTCCACATTCAATAATTCAAGGACTTTGTATCAAGTACTTTTTTTTTTATCAAAAGTGCCTCTGAATCGACTTCATTATTTCCACCACCAGCCCTCAGTACTGGCATTACCCAAGGCTTTCAACTTAACCTTTTTTACGATCTTCATCCATTGCTTCATATAACTCTCTCATAACACCCTTAATAAATTAGTAGGTGACATAACTATTGCAGGACTGAAGAGATGATGAAAAAACCTGCATAAAGAGAGGAACTGTAAACACCAATGTAAGTTCCTTGGGATTTTCATCACATTTGAACTATAACCCAGACATGTCCAAGCAAAATTCAGCAGAGAATGTTCTTCTTGTGGATCCATACTGATTTACTCCTGAGTGCTTTTCTGACTGACTACCATGGGAAAAAAAAAAAAATATATATATATATATATATATATATCTCTGCAGTAGCATGTGAGGACAGCTGAAAATATTGTCGACTGATCTCCTATGGATCTGAATGACACCCACCTGAGCCTCCTGCTCACACTGGCCACAAATATCCTGTAGGACTTCTCATAGCGAAGAAACTCCCTCTGCACCACACTTCAGACTCAAACCCACAGCATGTTAACAAGCAGAATATGTAGAAGCTTTGTCCCTCCAGCTGTGGGAAAACTCCAGGTGCACAAACGTAGAACAGCTTGGATTCTGTGCAAAATAACTTGTGTTCAATTTAATTCTTAATTGACTTAATTCTCAATTATATCACCACTATGTGTAAATGTCATAGAAGCAATTATTTAGTTTTTTTCATAAATACACTACTTCTGGTTAATTCTTACAAAGCTCCCTGTATATTTCCCAGTATTGTACAAATTACAGCCTCTGCTTACGCTTAGAACCCCTGACAAAAATGCGTAAATGTATTGGTTGGAATAGCAAGAAGTAGAAATAGTTAGAAACAAAAACAAAACAACAAAAAAAAAACCAATTCTATCTATATGCTTATGCTTCTTTGAAGCAACTGTGCGTTTCAGCTTATGGGGTCAATTTGTGGAATAATTTGAATGATGTCAGAAACAAACTATGCTTTGTTTTGCAGATAAATTTTAAAAAGAGGTGTGTATCTGTAGTTTTTCCTATGGTACAATAGTATAGGACAGACATAAAAAGATACAAATAATATATTTGTTCTCCCTGTCCCTTGAATTTTATACATTCTAGCCTGACAACTTACATCTGGTCAGTTAATATTAATATGGGATGCTTAAGTAATTAAAGTACTGGACTGAAGAACATGTTACAAGGTAAAGATTCTATTTCAGATATTAGAAGCCGGGTAAAGTTAAGTCTAAAACCTTTAGACAGAGAAATAAAAAGGACATCTGATAAACTGTCAGTAACGATGTGAAGAGTCACAGTCTGATTAACCTAATTCTCAGAGGAAAGCTGTCAAGTACTTAAAATTTCACGATGTGAATGCAGATTAATGCCAATGTCAAGGACAGAAGATTTCACCAGATGCAAAGAAATGCATTTGCGTCCCATTAGCTGCAGTGTGCAGCATGATATTATAGTCAAAGAATTACAATGTCAAATAAAGATGGTGTTCAATATTTTACAAGCATGGTAAACCCCATGCCATATATATGCTCTTCTGCAACTTGTGTCCTCGTTAAGTGTATAGCATGCAAGTTTTGTCACACATTTCAGTCATTTGCAGCAGATACTGCAGCTCAGCATTTCAAAGCTGCTTTTCATAGAGTGCTGCGTCGGGTAAATCCTCAGCTCGCATTGTGCTGCAGGTAGGTGGGGAGTCGTAATCCTCGAATCAATCCACTAGGGGGGATAGCGCAAAAGGGAAAATAAGGGAAATGATGCAAAGAGTAGTACAAAAATGCAAAAGGATTAACATTTATTAGACTCTTCATACCGACTGCGCTTCAAACTGATTTTTGCCAAAAGCTGAACTTGCCCCCGGCTGTAATGGAGGGATCTGTTTTCAATATTCAGCCCAGTAGTTTTGGATTAGCTGCAAAGAACAATACCTCCACTCCTCCTAAATTACAGTCTCATTACCCACAGCTTCTGCGACCTCGGCTGATGAACCAGATTAATCTCAGGTCGGCGCTGCCAGGTGCTTTGGCAAGTACCGTAATAATGCTGACCTTCCTTTACTGACAGATGCTCAGCGCTCTGTGGCAGCCTCACGGAGTTTACAGTCACCCCTCCACTTTGAATTAACTTAAACTGCTTTTATCAGTTCCAGCTTCAGATCTTAAAAGTCCATCTCGCGACCTTGAAAATGGTAATCGCTTCCCACACAATCTGCTCTGAAGTGAAACCTTTCTCACATGTCTTTATATGTTATCTGCAAAGAAGAGTTGAAGTGATGGAAACTGTGCTGAACTATTTTAAAAGACTATAGAGGTTCTGTTTATACTACATAAAATAAGGGCCCATCTCATTTGAATGAAAAGATTAAACTAAATATGCTTGAAGCCTTCATTGACAGACTTGACATTATTATGGGGTTCCCTGGTGTAGGAATGAGCAGTCACTGTCCAAATTGCAGTAGGTGGCAGTCGGCATGATCAAAGGCTGGTAGCAATGCACAAGCAGAAACGAAGATAGGTGAATTTCTGTTTGCAAACCAAAACATATATTTGTAGAGCAAACTATACAGTATTTTGACATGTATCAACTCTTGCATGAGAGAGAGATATATATAATTTTCACAATGTTTGTATCCTAAACTTTCCTGGGTGAGACCAGAGCGTTTCAAATGGTGTAAGAAAATATACCCCAGTTCCATATTTTAGGACAAATAAGTGTAACTATGACAACACATTTGTGAAAACAGGAGAGAGAATCAAAAACAGTTACTATGTTAGGCTAGTGTACTTTTAAACTATAAGTTTAACCAGAACCACATCAGATGCTCCTAATTAGGAGTGCATATTCATGCCTATGGTGAATTATTTGGTGTCAAAGAGGCACAGAGTCAGTTCATGGCTAGTTGCTTAAGAAATGTGTCCAGGGCCTATACAGCAAGAAAAACACAGCTGTTATTCTTAGCAATGTCAGAGACTGAGGCATGAGCCAAAACATCATAAAGTATTTCATATAGTCTTTGGATATCAAGGCTACATGATAAATGACCTAGAGTTTTAAAAATCATCTCTTTTCATTAAGGTGTTGCAAATCTCAGAAGAGAATTTTCAAATCACTGCAATCGCCTGTATTTCTGCTATCACTTCACCCACACTCATACCCACTACTCCTATTTGCTTTCATTGTGCAATAGGCAGATTGCATTAAATCAGGGGTGTCCAACTCTAGTCTCTGAGAAATACTATAATGAAATCTTTGAACGCATCTCTTCTCTAACACACCTGAATCAAATTACTGCATTTCCCCATCAGCATGTGGTTCAGCTCTGCAGGCGCCTGATAATTAGCCATTCATTTGATTCTAGTGTTGGAGAAAGGATGCCTGAGGACTGGATATGGGTACCTCTGACGTCATAAGCAATCCTGCCCTTCAACTTCAATTTGTACCATTTTTTGTTTCAGGTTACAGTTGTCATTGAATCCCACCAAACAGAGCAGATGTCTCGATTGAATACTTGAGAGCCCCTCAAGTATTTAAAACTGACTGCTTTAAAAGATCAAATACCCATGACAGTGAAAATCTAATCTCCTAATCTTAATCTCTCTGTTAGGGGTCCAGCAAAGTAAAATAAATGGCACTCATGGTTTGGCTGCTTTGCAAGCACCTTTTGGTTGTAGAAATATAACTTGTGGCATTTTTTCATGTACTACAAATGCGTTACCTTATGTAATTATGTCAGAATAAAAATGAAGCACTTAAGAATTGCATATTATTTTTTGTATCTTAATAACCTCTTACACCCTCAGGGGGTATAAATACATTTCTGCCTGACAAACACACACAAAAGTATATCACTTATAGCCTCACAGCTATTGGCGTGGCAGCTGGACCCACCGGTGGGTCCGTCGGGTTCTAGAGGTTTTAATAAATGAACAGAAAAGAGTGTGTGTGTTCATGTACCTGTTATCACTTTAATCGATCCACCAACCTCAGCAATGTTAACATCCATTCTGTGTCTTCTGCATTTCTAAACAACAAAAAATGTGTTAACTACGTTTTACACTATTTTATTTAAATGGGAGTCATTCTTAGTGACAACATTAGGTAACTCTTCAATGGTAGACACATTTGACGTGTGTTTTTCTAAAACCCCCAGCAGAGCAGGTTATTCTTTTCTCTTTCACGACTGATTGTGCCTAAGTTATTGCCAGCTTTCTGTACACAGCAATTTTCTTATGCATTGTGCATCTAACTCTGGTCTTCGAGAATGCCAACCAATTTGCTGTGGCTATAATTTACATAAATATGGGCGGGCTTCCCCAGAAATGCATGCAGCATACATAATTTAAATCTGGGTAAACTGTGTCAACGCGGAGAAACACCTTTTTATATTTTAGGAGCATTTTAGCTTTTGCTTCCAGTTTTGGAATTAGAAGAATGTGCAAATGTGCTTTCCCACAAGTAGCAACTAAAAAAAAGCTTGAATCTGCCTCTCAAAACCTCCCTTTCACAGGATTTTTGTGTTAGTATGGAGACTGTCTATGGCCAACTACAACAGTGAAAACATCTTGGAGACAGGTTGTTATTCGCTAAAGCTTGTCATGTGGAAGGCAAGGTGTCAGTTTTTACACTCTTACACAGCCCTAATCACACACTGGATTACGAGTCATGTAATCAACAACCAGGGACACCAGGAGGCCTCCACCTGCATTGCTGTCAGCTTCCTACCTGATAGACCCGACCCTCATGGGGTTGAATGCACCCGAGTCCCCCGGTGGAGGACCTTCTGTGCCAATCATCCAGCAAGACAGACAACCTGAAACACTGTCAGTCTTTGATGTGGAGGAAGGGCTGGTGACCTTCACGCCTGCCAGGGAACAGCTTACAGCCAGAAAAATCATCAAAGCAGTAAAGCCTGATCGCCAGTATGAACGACTACGTGAGAGAGCGGCGAGTGTCTACCCCCCACCCTTCACCCCACCCCGACTCCACTAAAAATCTAATTGTCAGAAAATCCATTTCTGGTCTGTCAGTCAAGCAGAGGCCCATCGTGGAGTGGAGCGAGATGTCAACATTTGCTTTGCATTGTGCGTGAGTGAAATGCATTTTTAATGATGGAATTCAAACAATCAATCCAAAAGCTGGCAACAAAAATAAACATAGAATCTCAGCTCTTAGATTTCTTTCTTCTGTTATAAGTGAAAATAGATTTGAGTCCCTGCTGCTGTTTTCAAATTGAACATGCTGGTTTTCTTTAGAAAGATGGGGAAGGGAAGAAAAGCACACTTTCTGCAAGCTGATTGTTTTAGAGCCACATAAATCACCTTTTGTCTCCTTTCTTTGCAGCTAAAGCATCTAAGTTAATTTCTAACAAAGGACAGAGAATCTAAAATGATTAATTGCAACTTTTAGATCAATTAGCAATGTCTTATCGGGATGTGTAAAAAAAAAAAAACAGACCCTCTTCATCAGGTTTAAGGCTTGATTCATAAAATTTAACCAGCAGCAGAAGAGAGGATGTGTTTTGTGCTGATAACAGAGATCCACCTTGTGAAAGTAGCTAAAATTAAGAATGCACTATAGGGGCAGCTTAAACTGAAAGGCAGATGTTCCTGCACTATCACTTGTGTGTATTGAGGCATCTCTGAAAGACTCTACAAAGTATTCTTGCAGAGTACAATTCCTGCTGCCAAAATCAGTCTGTAGTAACACCAACACTCACAAGCACAATTATAGGGAGTAGGAGGAATGTGTCAGTGATACATAAAACAGCCAAACCAGAGCTCAATGCAGCCTGAGCGAAAAAGGCTCTTCTGAATGTTGGATTGTTCACTGTGTCCGCACTAATCCACATCCTAATCATGCTATAATAACTGCCATGGACAGCTACAGAGAGGATTTGCGTCCCTGTATGATTACTAAAGAAATATTCAGGGTGTTCTGAGGATATGTCAAGCCATTCTGTATTGACAACCCCAAAGGCTAAAGGTTTTATTGCAAAACATTGTTATTTCTCCACAGTAAATGGAGGATTTAAATAATTTGAAACCATCAAATTTACCAGTGAATGACTGGTGACTATAATAAAAAGAGGACGCCTAATTTACATTTACATTTCTAGCTGTTCAAACCGTACCTCAACGCTAATGTGCTAATGTCCCGTTCTTTGGTCAGGAAAGGTTTTTCTCTCCTGGGTTTGTGCTTGTGCATAAAAGGCCTTTAATTTGGCTTCTTCTGATGTGTTTTTTGTTTTGTTTTTACAGAAAAGACATCTTTAAACCAAAATGTTTCTTATGAAAGTGGTTGGTTGCATAAATAATAAGAGTTTGTGCCACCAACACCATACTAGTCAGTTGTGCTACACAGATGGCATAATGTCAACAACTATATTAGTGAGTGAAAAAAGTCAAACATTTGTTTTCAACCAGTGCTGGTTTCTTAGATGTTCGTAACCTGGAAGTCATCGTTTTTGACATGACCATGAGGAAAAGTTAGAACATGCCTTCATGGGTAAATTGAGAGCTTTACCGTCTGGCTCAAATGCTTGTTGATCACATTGACTGCAGCAATGTCCAAATTCCTGGACACACAGCTCCACTAAGTTTATCATTTGCTCCATTTTGCCATCAATCAAGCAAAGTACCAAGATAGAGGAGCTCTTGAGATGGACTCTTAACTGAATCTGAAAATATTAACTTATCACTCTTTTTAGATATGGCATGTCATTCTGTTTATTGAAGATATCAGGGTGATAGATACAGTAATCCACAGTTTTACTTATTGCTGACACTTCAAAACTTAATTCGGAAGCCTTAGTGAGATAGATTAAAGCTAAGGAAAGTAGGATATTTACTACAAAACCTTCCATCAGTTAGTGAGGTAAAAAAAAATGTCACTCTTAGCTGACATCTTAAAGAGCCAACAAAGAAATTCCAACTCCCTCCTTTTCAAGCCTCTACCAAGGTTACACTGATGAATTTACTCTGTCATCCATGCAACATTTTTAGTTCAGACGTTCATACTTCACTGTCACCTCAGCTTTTTGATAATGTGTCAGCTTTTGATGCCCTGAGATGAGAACAGACTGTTCCTTCCTTTCGTCCAGCACACAAAGCAGTATGTGTCCAAAAAAATTATAAAGAGATTGAATAATAACAGAAAATGTCATGGTAAAAATGTGCAAGACCATTAATCCATGTTTTGTGTCCTTTAATTGATTAAAAAAATGGAGAATTCATGCACACTCCAGTCACCCCCCAAAAAGTCTAAGACTAATGATCCAGCTTTCATCTCTGAATCTATTTATTAGGAAAGGAAATCTCCAGGACTCAATCTGTCAATAATGTTTTCTCTATAACAAGAAATCACTTTGTTGGACTGGTTCTCAACAGTATGTAAAAAAGCAGAAATCCTTCTTCAAATCCAATCAATGACTTCATATATGATAGAAAAAAAAAATAGCTCTGTTTTTTTCCAACTGGTCAAACTCTTCTATCAGCTGGCATAAATTGGTAACGGCAATGTAGTTGATCCTTCACTGGAAGGGTCTGAATACACTGACTGCAAAGCAAATTGGAATCACTTGACATCTTATTCTAAAACAAAGGTCTGCTTCAGTACATTATGAAGTGTTTTTGGGAATGAAAGAGTCGTACAATTTACCTTTGAACTATTTCAAAGAAGTTCAACTGAATGCCCGGGAGTCCGTACGTATGGATGATTTGACAGTCTGTCTGGACCTCTGCAACTATTTTATTCATAAAGTCTCTTATTTGTCAGGGTCTGTCATTCTTTGTCAGGGGGTTACTGTGTGTGCATGCATTTGTGTGTAAGCTTGGTTGCACACCTTTGTTAGGATGAAGATCACGAAGAAACGCTTGAGGATGCAGCTCACGGCGAGAGGAAGACGTTAAGGAATGAGGATACCAGGTCGTGTGGGATGCCATAAAAGGAAAAGATTTGGCGAAATGAAAACTTTCTGGCTTTTAACTTTTGTCCTTGTCTCATGTTATTAATTCTTTTATTCTTTGAGCTTGTACTACTTTTGTCTGAATGCCGTTTTGGGCCATTTAAAATCTACAAATAAGAAAGTTTTGAAAAAATGCCACAAAAATGCTAAAATCTGGCCATATTGCTGCATGTCAACAATAATTTATTTTAATATTTCAATTCTGCCTATTTTGACCAACATGTTCTTGAAGCTCACCTTAACATACTGTGTATGTAACTCAGAGGAACATGAAGCCAGGAATTACAGGTGCAATGAGGAAGAATTACAGTTAGAGGAAATTAAGAAGATTGAAGATTTTAACTACAGATTCTTCACACATATCAGTGTAATGCTACAGCAGCAGCATTCAGCAGATATGAAGTGTGCTCTTAGGTGTGCTTAAAATAATCTGAGTTCATGCTTTTATGTTCCCAGGAATGTGACAGCTGCTGTCCCTCCCTTCGGTAAATTAAGCAAATTAGTTTATGTTTCATGTAGTTTAACAATTACTACTGAGTTTATTGTCCACCCTTTCCGGGAAAAAGAGCAAATATAATTTTGCTGCACTGTCTGCACCGAGGATTTCAGGAGCTTTCACTGTTTCTGTTTCCAGCAGCAAGAAACAAATAACCCAAAACAGATCAATAGATATATCCAGGATGTGTTAATTATTTTTATGAGTTGTTGTTTATTGCGCTTGAAGTCTCCACGCTGAGACTATGAGATGGCATCTGCGGCACAAAGGGTGTTGGCCTGTGTTAAAAATGAAAATTCTCAGAGCAGATGTTGCTTTTGGAAGAGACGGACTTTGTTTTTTTCCTCCACTTTCCCATCTAAAACAAAACCTGCTGTGACATTTTGAGCTCATAAAAAAGAAAGAAAAACATTATGCTCCCATTTTTATTCTTCCAAACCGAGATGCACCAAACTGAAACAGGCACACCATCAGTCATGTCTGATTGTTGTGGTTTTCCTGGGCTTTGAAGCAAATATTGTGCAATAATTTTACACATCATAGGTGCAGATTAGTTACTGTGCATTAATTTTCATGGCGGGTTATGAATGATAATTGCTCTGCATATCAGGCGCAGAAAGGCATGCAAATCAGCTGAGTTCATTAGAGGCATTAGAAACACGTTAGCCAATTATGGCATTGTGATTGTCCACGCCAATGACATGGACACAGATTTTGGATGCACTACCCCAATGTCTATTTTCAAACAGAATTAAGATCCAAATTGCCTCTTTTAAAGGGATAATAACCCTATAATAAGGATTATGGACAAAAGAATAGCTACAATAAACAAAATCAGGTAGAACACTTTGCAAAGGCAAAATGAGGACACTCTACCAGACCAGAGTTTTTAGAAAACAAACTGAAGGAAATGCTTTGAACCACCACTTTTATTCTAAGCAGCTTGTGTTTTTTTTTCCTATTATTATATTTTAATAGTATTGATCAGTATTTTTTCACATGAATTCATC
This sequence comes from Brachyrhaphis roseni, assembly GCA_903066815.1. NCBI lineage: Eukaryota > Metazoa > Chordata > Actinopteri > Cyprinodontiformes > Poeciliidae > Brachyrhaphis > Brachyrhaphis roseni. The sequence continues at coordinate 37,214 of CAEFZY010006695.1, forward strand.
TTATGATCTAGTAACTTTGGAAAACAAAATTATAGATATGATTGGCTGCCTGAATAGGAAAAAAAGGGATGATGTAATTGTCTTTTTTATTATTATTTATTGAGCAGTTTTCACTCTTAAGAAAAAAAAATAAATAAATAAAAAAAACACACAAACTTTTACCAAGCATTTTTGGTCTAGTCTTCAGTGCAAATACCTTAGCACACATGAAATAAGACAAAACCAACTTACAAGTAACTTTTCAGCAAGGTGTAGGAGCTTTGTTTTAAGTACATAATTCCTTAATGTTGAAGAAAAAGTACTAGTTCCATTGGCAGATTATTTAATTTATAACATATCTTAACATTTGCCTGACAGAAAAGTCCACCGAAGAAAAACAAACTATATATATAAGATTAAATATTTATGTACTAAAACATTTATGTGATAAGCATATACAAAGGTCAACTCAATATATTCTTTAATTGATATAAAACTTTTTAAGGGGTTTGAGCTGTTTATTTATCAAAACAAGTGTTTATCCCATGCTTACAATATTTAGGATGCTAGGGGCTGAAAAGAGATACTAACACAGTGCTGCATGCAAAGACCAGCTGACTCACAAGTGTTTCATGTGGATCAGTCTGACAACTTTTCTGTGAAAAAAAGGTTTGTAAGACACTCATAGAAGTAAATCTGCTGATCAAAAGGACTTTCAGCTTTAAATTTATCTCTTTTTTTTGACCCACAGATCAAAATTGTCATCTTGAGAAATAAATATTGTTCTAGTGGCTACAGTAAGACCAAAAGGACAGACGAAAAATCAGTTTGCACCAACAGCTTGCTGTTATGGTCAATGCAGCTGGATCAACGGATCTTGATGATAATTGGTTTGATGCAAAGGCGAAGGCCGAAAACACAGAAGTCATTCTTTTGTCAATGTGTCTGCTCTCGTTGGAGGATAAGGCACAGTGAAGTTGTCACAGCTGAAATGGCATTTTTCTAACTCTGAAAAACAAGTGTGGGTGGAGAAGGAGGTGGACGGAGACTGACATGGCTAAGGCCAGAAATAAATCTAACAGCAACGTTGTGGTTTCATTTAGTTTCTTCTTTTTTTTAATCGCATGGCTTTAGAGCTTTGTGAAAAAAAACAAAAAAAACAATTGCAGGTTATTGAGTTGTCCATCAAATTCCATGTTCAGAGGAAGCTGAGGATGAGGGGGACTGAACTGTTTTTAGCTGCAACGTGGATGCTTAATGTTAATTTAAATTCTACTGGAGATGGAAATAAAAAAATTGTCCCAACTGGTGACAGAAATTCTTCTTTGGCAAGGGCTCCATCAACAAGCACTCTCACAAAATGGCATAGGTTCCTTAATAAAGTCAGATAAAATGCACATAAAAATGTTTAAAAGTACCTCATCAAACTGTTAAAAAGGGAAGTAGTTCTCATTTTTAGGAGTTTAAAGGATATTGTAAATGGTAGGAATGTCAATGTTTTTTTCAGGGGCAGTGGGACCTCCCTGTGGCCACCCTGGTCACAGTTAAGAAAAGAGTGTTTGTGAATAGTTTTATATTTGACTCTGAGAAAGTTATACTAGGATCAAACATTGAAGGAAAAGATGGATTCTATTAATGATTTATGAACCAGAGAGTTAAAATCTCCTTCCTATCACTAAAACATCTCAGTTTTTAACCAGATAGAAATGTTGCTGTGCCTTTTTATGGATGCATTCTGCATGTACCTTAAAATCCAAGCATGTGTCCACTTCAGTTATCAGGTATTTAAAAGACACCACTTGTTCCACCTGCGAGGCCTGGATATAAGATCGACTGGAAGCGTAATGACCTGTCATCTTCTGCTCTGTGTCAATATCCAGCAGCACAAGTTTGAGGGAGTTATCAGTAAAACTGTGTTCTGATCATTTTAGAAAGAGACATTGTTCAAGTGTTGCAGAAGATGATGTAAACTGAAAACGTTAATAAAACACCAAACTTCCAGTTAAAAACCACTTAAGAGGACCTTCTGTGGTGTGTTCTTTAAAACGTTGAGAATCAACAAAACCAATGCCGAGTAAGTCTTGATGTCTAAGAGCGGCTTCAGCAAGAAGATGGTCTAATCAGATTAATATAATGTAGCAGAAAAGAAGCAAATGGGAAAACTGAAGGAAGTGAACCAGAACGTGAAAGGATCTAACTCACAAAAATATTATAAACACAATTCAAAGCATTTATCCCTAACCTTTATCTGGCTTTCACTAAACTCTACATACATCATGAAATACGTTTCTTCTTCAAACATTTACAGATAAGAAAAAAGTGGTAATTATCAGTTTTGCTTCAGTTATTTTTATTTTTATTTTTTAAAAACCAGGTAAGAAAAAACTAATTCAACAAATAGGCAACATTTCCAGAATGAAATCAATTGGATTTAATAAGATTTTGGAAAGAACCTGGAACAGCAAGTGAAACAGGTTGGAGCATTGTACTGTTGAGCAGGTATAACTTATCAAACCTTCCTCATTTGCTAACTCAAAGACATAACATTGCCCATAAGTGATGCCACTGGGCTGGTTCTGAACATAGAAAGTAAATCCTTATTGCAGTAAATTATTTATAAGGATTCTGTTCAGCAGAAGGCGATACAGTAGGTGTTTCTGATTTATTTGCTGATGAATCTCATATAGATTGAGTTACAGTTGATTTGTGTTTTGAAATAAATTTCAACTTTGTATAAGTAAAGTGGTCTAAGTATGAAAATAATTATATACAATACACACAAGTTTGGAGAGTATATTGCTTAGGTATTCTTGATAAATGACTCGGAGATCTTTCATGAAGTAGCTATTTTAATTAACACAATTACCATTAGATTTTAATTTGCTTTGAACAAGAATGGTCTTTGAAGTGATCAGTCTCAATTTTAGCTAATTAAAAATACATTCTGAAGAGATTTTCTGTCAAAACCAAGATGAAATGGTGCAACTTGGCAAATAAAAGCAAAAAAGGACACGTTCATATTCCCCTGTCCTTTTTGCTTTCTACTTTTTCATACAGCATTTATTTACTGGTAGAAAGGTGGTGCTGTCTTCAGCTTTGCCAAAATGATAGCTTGAATACCGAAGATCATATCAACATTCTCATTACAATAAAAAAAACCCCACTACAACAGGAAATGGGATACAGATTTATACATAACCAAATCAGGATGAAAACTCAGTAACTCGATGGCAAAGATAGCTAGACAAACGGAAGAACACAAACCAAAGCTAACTTCAAGCTTAAGCCTAAACAATGGCTGAAAGTTGAAAAACAGATTCATTCAGATCTGTTTTTGTTTGACTGGAAACAAAAAACTGATCTCAATTGGGGAGTTTGAACAAAACCAACTGAGGACCTCATGAGGAAATTCAGCAAAGATCAGATTGTCACCAAAAAATAAAAAAAATACTACAGCCCTAAGCCCGTGACAATCCAATGCAGGTCAGGGTCGGCTGTTCATTCCGAGTCGTGAAAATGTTTCATTCACTGAATTTATCTGAAGATCTTTGAAAGAAGGTATGTTTGTGGACTAAAAGTAGAAATCCTTCAAGTTGATGTTCAGGCTTAAAGGTTATCGCAAAAGCGCAGGTGCATGTTCCAAAGGTTGGGTCTAATCGCTGCCTAACAGAGTTTTCTCCAAAATGAAGAAATCATTTCTGTGCTTATGGTATAAAATACTCTTTTTTTCTGCTGTAAAAATAGGCATAAAACAAGATTCCTGAGTACTAGAAAATCTGCTCTTTTCAGCAGGTGAATTACAGTCAGACTGTATAATCAGCAGAATTACACCCTGATAGAGAAGGGAATACAAAGTGAACAGGGAGAAAATGATTCAATGAACCAAGTTGGTTCAGAAGAAATTCATAGGCAGGTTTTTTTTTTTTTTATTTCCCTCTAACATGTTTTCACCAGAAGAGAACAGAACTGAGATTTTAAAATGATAAATGCATGCTAGCTGAACTGAAGATGAACATATTTTTTGAGAAACTTGTGCAACTAAATACTAATTTTAAACATTAAATATTTTCTGCGTACTACTATAGATCTACCCACATTTGATAATATTTGATGATAAAAAACAGATCTTATTCATTCATATTAGGCTTGATGTTGTAATTGCTCCCAAAGTTGGAACACCAAAGTATCAGCAAAGGTCGTGAATACTTGCATAAATGTAAATTCTTGGTCTAATACAATTTGGATAAAGGTTGTAACATAAACCGTAGAAAACCTGGATCACCGTGAATATTTTTCAGTGTGACTACATTGTTGTCATGCAAATATACACATGAATAATAAAGCCATACATTGTCAAAGGTAATACTTCAACGTGGGTCTGAAATGCATTGTTTTCTGTTTGGAAACGCTGCAGTGAGAAACAGAGGCATTGAGTTTGAGATCTAGAGAGATACCTGAGAGAGCTGAATCCCACCTGAAAAGCGTGACTCGACTTGGCTCCAAATGAATTCCTCCCTCACGTCACCCTGCGACACCCTCATTTGACCAGAGTTATTGCTCTCATCAGGGAATACAGTGCCCTCCCCTGTTTGTGTGCCCAACATTTGACCGCAGGTTAACAAATAATAATAAATAATAACACAGTGATCATTTTGCTTGGAGTGTTTAGGATGACAGCTACTCTGTCACAGAGGAACTCAGAAGCCAAGGGCAACAGAGACCAGGGAAAAAGAAAGCCATTATTCTCCCTTATCTTCAGGTTCATCAAGGGCTCTTGAGGCAATTGGATTATTCCACAGCCCTTATTCACAATTGATTGGTGTGCTGCTGAGTGGGAACAGCCTTGCAGATGAGTGTATATAAGTGAGTAGTGTTTTTGAGGATCACCGTGAATGAACCAGAGCAATCTCCCTTCAAGTTTCCCCCAGAGGAGCTTTGCAATGTGTTGGAGGCATCAGAAGAGCAGTGTGTGGGCCTGACAAAAGCCGGAGCGCCAATTCTCTGACAATGTTTCACCTTTTTCTGTGACTCATTCCATGAAACCTGTCACGGCTGACGTGGAGAGATTCTGAAACGTTTGACACATTTAAGGAAAACAAAGGGTTTTCACAGAAACGTGAGAAGCGCAGCGTTCCATCTAAACCCCAATCAAATTCAAAGAAATAAAAAACTGTTCAGATGAAAGAAATGAAGCAGAATCAGCTTAAAGGGCAATTATAGATAATTTAAAATAAATTATCTATAATTTATTGTATTATTTATTGAATAGCTAATAACTAGCTCTGTGGTGCCAACAGTTATTTTATTGAAAGATAGGCTATTATTGTTTATATAAAAACACCCTTAACGCCATGTTTGACTGTAGGTATTATGCTACATTTTTAAATGCAGTTAATTAACAGAATTTACACTTTTTAGAAAATACTGACAGTGGCAAAACAGCTATTTCACTAGAGGAATAGTTTGACCAGCATATTAGAGACTGCTACGTTTCTGTTTTTGACCTTTTCCATGCCAAACTCTGACAACTCAGTGAGTCAGATACCCTGAGGCTGCAGGATCTGTCTGAATGAAACCTGATGATTGTCGACTCATGGAAGGACATTCCCACTGACCAGGGAGTAACACAGACTTCTCGGGCAGCTCCTCCATAATTTTGGCAATGAAAAATAAACAAATAAAGCACTTTGTTTGGTGATGTTTAAAGATAGAAATTTATTAAAAGCAAAAACATACATTCTACTTCCTATTGAAGTAACTTACCAAGTATTAACTCTTATTGAACTTTTCACTCATTTTACCTGTGACTCTCCAAATAATACACTAACATTTTTGGTTGTAATGTTACCAAACAGGAAAAAGTTTAAGGTATATAAATACTTTTGCAAAGAACTATAAGTTGGTTTTTTACACCACTCTAGAAATACTTGAACAAGTTTTGCTGATTTTTCTTTTTCAGAGTCTCTATGAAATCACGCTCAGCATCAGGTCAGACAGGAAGGTTGGTACTGTAATAGATCATTATTTGCAATTTAGCTGATTTGCTGTCTAATACTGCTCACAATCTGGTCTATATGATCGTTGTACCATTAGAGGGAATGTTGTAAAGGAAAAAATGCTTTAAAGTGCTCACAGATGTTTGATTTTCCCACTGATTTTGGTGATGGAGGAAGACAATCAGGAGGCCAAGCAGGGAGTCGAAATATATTCGGGTTGGTTCATAGGAATCAGTTCAACTGAACATTTTAACAGAATTTGCTTGTACAGCTTAAGTTTAAATATATCTAAGCTCATAGCTAAGTGATTATGTGCTGATGTGTGTGACAAAGTGGTTCAGTTTGTGTTTGCCACTTATTTAATCTTTCTATAGTTGGTCATGAGGCTTTTATTTAAACAGTGCTGTTGTAATTTTGCTTCACTCACTTTTCTGGGTTTCTTTGTTTGATTGTTATATTGTAGTCTATATGTGTGCATAAGTTTTAGTTAAAGCTAACACTTCTAACATATGAATGTTTCTTCTGTTTCAAGGTTGCTACATTCTGAGCAGGTATATGGGAAAGGCTGGTCCAGCATTTCCTGCTTAAATGGGAGTATGATGTCACTGATTGCATTATGAGATTCTGCCAAAGGGAGGGTTTTCTTTTTTGCATTGTATTGTTTGTTTTTCTTTAAGTTAACCTTCTGAGTTGCCCTGCATGAAATATTTTATTTTGCTGACCAGTTAGTTATGTAGATGAGTCTGTAAATTAGATTATTAATCTTAGTAGTGTTTCTGTATTTAGCTTTTGTTATTTGCTTTGGCCTGTTCTATTATGGTATGGTCTAATGACGTGCAGGTGTGTTGCCAATTTGGTATAAGACCAGTCAGATTTCAGATGCTTGAGTTGGGTGTCAGAGACTAAAAATACCCAACAATAAACCTGGAACTGGTGGCTGATGCTGTTTTCTGTTTTCCTGTTTTGAACCCTTTGACTACATTACCTCACAATGTGACAATCAGATTGTTAGTGACTAAAAAGGGACTACAAAATGTTCTGATATTTATTGTCAAACAGAGACTTGGTGCTGGAATTAGTGAATTTGTTTTTTTTCTACCTTTTTTTTTTTAGTTTTGACATTGTCTTTTGTGGCAAATATACCAATAAGGATCACACTTTGGACAATGGCAGTAAAACTTAACATTTTAAATTACATCTCACTCATTTTATGGGGAAGTGGCATAGAAATAGCTTCTATCTAAATTCCAGGAGTTCATAAGCTGTCTCCCTCATAAGTTTTGATGTGCTCAGTTGATTTTAGTTGTTCTGATAAAGTCTGTGATCCCTCAGCAGGTCTAGTTGTTCAGTCTCAGATCCTCAGTCATAAAATGGTGTTCTGCAACTTTCAGTTGTGTCCCTTGTCCAATACACCTGAGTCAAATGCCTGAATTGCCTCATCAGTATGCAGTGATGTTCTCCAGAGTCCTGTAAACAAACTCATCATTTGACTCAGGTGTGTTGGAGCAGAGATACATCTAAAAGTTTCAGGACACTGGCCCTTACTTGAACATCAATGTGTATGAGCTTGAAATTGTTTTTTTTTTTTTTGAAAAGGCAAGAGACTGTTGCTTCTTCACACAACTTAAATTACTGGAGAGGGAGCGACATTCCCTCTTATGCATCAAGCCCTTTCGACCTCAGATTATCCATCCATCCATTTTCTGTACACCCTTGTTCCTAGTGGGGTCAGGAGGGGTGACCTCAGATTACACTCACTAAAAAATTAAGTGAATCAGAGTAAAAGAGGTGGAAAAAATTCATGCCATACTTTTCAGTTTTTCTAGATTTGTTGAGTGAATGAAAGCTGTGTATCATTTTGGTTCAACTTAAACGATACATGCATAGATTAACAGAATCTATCCCATGCACTTCCCCAGTAAATTACACTAAAGTGTAACAGAAAAAAGCATGACTAAGTCACAGTGGTATAACAATTTTTATTTTTGCCATATTCTTACATCACAGATGTCACTTTAGAGAAATCAGGAGTGCATTTCACAGCTGCCTAACATGATGACTAAACTCTTTAGTAGAAAGCTAAACTCCCACATGGAGGGGAATCTACTGTATTACTGGCTTCTATTTTAAACAATGTGATCACCCTCCCACCACACCACTCAGGTTCTTTTCAGGATCTAATTCAGTGGGAAAAGCATACAGTGTCCCTAAAATCTATCCCCCACCTACTGCAAAAAACATTCATAGCACCTTCTAAAACATAAATAGAAAAAAATATTATACTTCCAGTGCATTCATCTCAATTCTGTCTGATTCTACATGTTGTTAAGAGGTCAGGGGATGTTGATAGGTCAGCGATAGAAGTTTTAGTCTTCTCTATTGTGCTGCAGTGTAAGAAGATTATGTCTGTCAATCCCTGTCCAAACTTACTTATTCTGTCATTTCAGCTAAGGATTATCCTGATCTGCTTAAGGGAAATAGGATTTCAGAAACTGCACACTTTAAGTTGCTGCAACATGCGAAATGTCAACTTCCCCTGCAGCGTTGTAATGAATTCTGTAGTCATGAACATTAACAGGCACTGAATTTCCTTTAGGCTTGATGATGATAGCTCACTTCATTGTTTTATGGACTGTATCCAATGCTGCACTCTATTTAATCTACACATTTTAAGGTTAAAAATCACTTCTTAAGGTTAAAAAAAAATTGCTTAACATGCTGTGTTATCCTTCTCCTTTCCTTTCTACTCCAAAGAAATGAAAGAAATGCATGAATAATAATAAGAAGAGCCCAGGGGTTATATTTGTAATAATTTCCCTCTAACCCTGTGGAACAGCTACACCCTAAACATCTGCTTTGTACATCTCCCCATGGCCTAACCTATGTCTTCAGCTAATGACAACATCTTGAGGAAGTGCAGCTAGTGATGAGAAAAGCAGGTGTAGGGGATTTGGGGGGGCATGCTAACCAGGATTTCCCACCACAGCTGAATTTATTCACTTTGTAACAGTTGACAAGAAAATGCCCAGAGTAAATTTAGGCAAGAACATATGTGCATTATAAGCGGGCGGGTTGTCTTGTCACACCATCAATTTCCAAAACCACACAAAAAAATCTCGTAAAAGCACACACAGGGTCGGTGCGACCCCGCCAGACTGCGCACACAGTAAAAAACTTGTGGGGTCCAATGGACCCTCAAGTGGAGGTTCAAGCTCTTTTTCCAGATCTTAATTCCATAAACCCTCTATGGTGAATTCAGTCATTCTGTAGAGCAGGTATTGCTCAAAAGTAAAAATCTGGGGTCACAGGCGACAATCTGGAAAATGCAGGCTGTGGTCCAAAATTTAATATTTAAAAACATGGATAATCGTGTAGCTTGCACACTTGACCAAACATATCTCCAGAAGCTAAAGTGTCCTGTAAGTTACATAGATGCTTGCATTAAAGATCAGTAAAAAATTGCATGTTTTAAAGAGCAAATCTCAGCCTGCCTGTTTTGTGAGTCACTCAGCTGAAACTCAGCTCTCCCTCAGCCATCTGACAGAGACCAGTCTGCAGCATTACTGTTCATTAAAAAACTACGGCTTGCAGACCAAAGTGCTTGATTTATGAAGTAGGAAAACAGCTTTGATGGTAAGTGTTGTTTGCACAAGATTAATGGGCTGCAAAAAGAACATTTTCTGATCTGAATTTTCAACCATTCTCTCAAAGAGATGAAACAAGGTAGAGTTAGCGGTTTCTTTAAACTCTTCCCTGAACAGAGTTCCTGAGTGAGACATGTGTACCTTCACTTTCTGTTAGCCTATGTCCCAAGTCCCTAATTTAGAAGTAAATAATAAAGCTATGCATAATTTATGTGACATGCTGTTCAAAAGTTTTCTTAGAACCAAGTTAACTTGTTACATAAAATAATAATAATAATAATAATAATAATAATAATAATAATAATAATAATAATAATAATTTGGTAAGTAATAATAATAAAAAAATATTAATTTGATCAGGTTTAGGCACCTTGTTAAAGTAGACAGAGCACTTTTCCACACTAAATTATTTCTTGGTATTTGTTTGTATTATCAATTACTTTCTCACTTTAATTTCAGCTTAATTACTTTGTTTATTCTTGTGTGTAAAGCAAGTCACTTTTATTTACTGACGCATAAAAAGTAATTAAGCTGGTTAAGTTATGCTTAAGATTTCTTAGAAAGTCAAAGTGCCTATTGCATTTTACAGTCACAAATTAGAGTTTCTTAATGTGACAGACATAAAGTGCAATTTGTGTTTTAGTTGAAGTGAATGTAGCAATTGGATTGGCTCATCTGTAGTTGTTCTGAACCTTCATTCTTATCCAGAAATCAGATTTGGATGTTTGAATATGAAGTCTGAGTATGAGTCTTGCTTGCCAGTCTGTTTGATTTTTAATTTGTATGAGACTTATTTCTGATTCTCTGACCTTTCATAATCTATTTAAATACACACAAAATATACCAAAGCTCTTCAGCCGACTCTGGGTTTGATTGGGTTTTACTGGCAAATATTTGCCTTGACATAAAACTTAAAGACCAGTGGATATATGAGAACATTCTAGAGTTTCATGGTAAAGGATTAAGAAAGCTTGGAGCCCTGACAGCAGACGCTGGGCTCTACTTAATGAAGGACAAAATATCTTATGTTGATTTCTCATTAATCAACAAATGTTCTTTTTTCAATCATTTTATCATCTGGTTTTAAATGTAAACAGAACAAAATGAACAAAATAACAATAATATAACTGGCATCAATAATTCTATGATTGACATACAACAGTAAAATGTCTTCTGGTAAATGTTTAACCCTCTCAGGCTCAAATTAAGTTGTAGTTGCAGGAAAAATCTGATATTTGGAGAACATGATCATATGGGGTAGTAATATACAATTCAGATTTTTTTTTTTGAGAGAGACATTTCAACAGCATTGCAACAGCATTTAAACAGCATTTAGCTGTTGCAAATCTGCAACATCTGCCTGGAGAGGGTTAAAGTGAACCTGTTTGTAGCTACTGACATTACTTTTAAGGGCTACAACCAGGCTTTGCCAGAGAATACTCAGTAATGTGGGTTGTTGTGTGTATTTTACCACCACAATCTGTTAAACACTGCTAAGCATCCAGAAGTTCATAAAATTAGATTTAAACTTCAAAATCTGCTATGTGAAAATAGACCAATAGTCGTTTCCTAAGCAGATTCACACTAAATTGCTTGTAAATCTCTGACTGATGATGGCCAATTCTGTTTAAGGTCTCTCTCAGACTCTCAGTTTTCATGTTAAATATCAAAGTTCATGAAAGAACATTTAGAAAAGCACTGAACCAGTATGACTGAGAGCATAAATATCAAATAGCAGCATGACCTTGATTTGCAAAGTTGAATAAAAAGAAAACATAACACTTCTGAAATAATGCTCTTTGAACAGGTGAAACCAAACCATGTTTGAAAACAACAAACAGCAGAGAGCAAATAAAGGTTTTGTACCAACTGTCAAGTGCAGTGGTGACGAGCTGCTTTTTTTGTTGTTTTTTTTTCTTTTGCCACAGCCAGGACCTAAGTGTTTGCAGCCATTGAGACAACTATTGCATAAGAAGAAAAACTAAATGAGTCAATCTGTCTAACAGTGGAAGTTTGGCTCAAACTGGGCTATCAGTTTGACCATGATAACAAATACAGGATCTAATCCACAACAACGACGTACAAAAAATAACATTAAAGGCTTTACAGTAACGGGTCCAAGTTCAGATCTCAACTTGATTGAAATGCTGTTAAGTGAGCCATGCATGGACAGAGTTCTGCAAACATTAAATACTCAAGCAATATTGGAAAGAAAGGTGGGCACATGTCATTACAATGATCTTATAAATAGTCAGATAGAAGATGAATACTCGGTTATTTCTGCTAAAATTTGGTTCACAAGCTGCTGAATTATTTGTTGTACTTTTTTAAACAGACACCTTCCTTTGAGCATATCTGTGTTTAATAAACATGGAAGTGCTTAACTAGCAGAGCTAAGAAACAAATTTAGGAGTGGTATATTGTCGTGATGAGATACTTTCTCATTTTAATGGGTTTTGTATCGCTATAAAAAAATGCTGCCCCAGAATTTATTTCAGATCCTGATAGTGCCTGGACATATTGGTTTCTTGTCAACTGCTGAAGTTTACTCAGAATCTGTGAAAGTGTGTGTAAACAGAACAGAGATGAGAAAAACTACTGATTATCGGATTCCCATTACACTGCAAATGCAGGAAAACTGTGTACTAAACTGCTGCTGTTTTCAGGAAGGCTAACTTTTTGTTCTGATTTTGCAAGCCTTTAAAAAAGGCTTTGCTCCACACACACTGAACCAAAATATTTCTTAATCGTGTAAACACTGGAAAGAAAGAAACAAATTTAAAAGAAGCATACATTTGTTTTCTCCTAAAATTCTGCTGTTATATTGTGGCAATACCATCATTTTTATCTATTGCATGATGTTTGTGTAGACATGGAGACCTGTGAAGAAAGACAAATTCACAAATTTGACATACAAAAATCTTTGTAGCACTGTAACTGTATGGTAGTGGTTTAATGATTATTTCTGCTATTTTTCAGCTTCCTGTGTTCTAGCTTTGACAGCTATACACTCCTTTAACGGAACTGATTTTATGTTCACTTATCTAAAACACAATAAATTGCACATCTATCAGTTCATTTGAGGGATTTTTGCTGTTTTCATGTGAAATGCTGCGCAAGTCAATTCTCACACAGTCACTCAAAGTATTGATGTCCCTTAAGATTGTCTAAATTACATGATAGACCAACAAAAAAGCAAGAAGAAGAAAAACAAAACAGTTTTCTTTTTTTTTAAATCTGAAAGAGTATTGACTCAGTCCCCTGTGCTGACCCTTTATAGATGCTGCAATCAGACTTGCATGTCTTTTGGGGTTTGTCCCTCCAGCTTTACACATCTTGCCCCATTTCCTTTACAAGATACCTTAAGTTCCTTGTGGCAACCAGAACATATCATAGCTTTCTACAGCTTCCATAACGGTTCTGATACCAGATTTAGTTTGTTTAGTGTTGTTCTTTAAGTGAACCTAGAAAGCATTAACATAACCAGTGTGTTTTTGTGGCAATGATGGAAAATTAAGGTACTTTTGAAGCTAGTTAGTTGCACTGAGTTTTATTAGAGGTATCAGGGTAAAAAGGTTGAATATAAATGGACACCAGGGTTGAAATCTGTATTGTTTTCTTTTTACAATTAAGATCTACGGATGGTTAATTACATTAAATACTTTGAAGTTTGTGCATTTAAGGTGACAAACTATGAAACTCTTCAAGCAGTATGATTACTTCTGCAAGTCAGAAGAGGAAGCAGTTAAATATAAAGTTTCTACAAGTCATCCAAACAGTTTTGACTCTGCATGCTTGAGGAAATAAATCTTTGTATATTTAATATAAAAATGTAATTCTGACAGTAAATTCTATCCCCTTTGACTCCAGGAAATCATAAATTTATAATTTGAAGTCAGATGCCCAAGACTGAAACAAAATAACTCTGCATGGTTAAATAACTTTTTCTTTGCCTTACATCTCCTCTGTATTTTAAGTTTCTGGTCAGTTTTTCATCTTTTTTTTTTCTTTTTCCAAATATAAGCTTTACTTACTGCAGGCATGTCAGTCTAACAGTCAATTAAAATCACAGTTTGAAGTGATTAAACTACTCAATTTTATCATTATGCAAAGGCGAGTGCAGATTGTCAGCGGCCGAACACGGCAGTGTCTGGATGGCTTGTAGCTTTGTGAGAAAAGATAATTTGATGCCAGCTGGAGTGATGTTCATGGTGAAGAGCTCTGTGAGGAGGTCAGGTCAGAGATTCAGCAGGGACAGTGATGATCGCTTTGTGCGTTGCCCCCACATCGACACCATTGATTACGGTAAGGCCCTTGAGCCACACAAACTCCCAGAGGAGCAGTGGATGATGTGGATGATTTTTTACAGGAGATATAATAAAAAAATATTTAAAAAAGACATGACAAAAGTTAGTGGTTACCAAAAATGCTTTTCATAATTTTGTTTTTTTCCACTCCCTTGAGTCACAATCTCATATGGAGCCATTCATCCTCTTCTCTCTTGCCTCCTTGATCTTTGCCACCCCTACAGCTTTTCTCCTTCAGCAGATCCTGCTGTGAATGCTCCGGCTACCTGAATGTTAAGTTGTTTCTCTGCCATTAGCACATTTAGCAACAAGTTTATGACGTTCAATGACCCTCCTCCTGGTTCTGATTGGTTGTTTTTTTTGCCCCATCAAACATTAATGATATCATTAACATCAAACATTAATGATAATGTTTGATGTTTTTTCTGTCAAACATTAATGTTTTTCCGTCAAACATTAATGATAGCTTTCCTCCACCTCCTCGATCTTTTCACTGATTATCTGTCTCATACTGTCACAACATGGTGGCACGTTTAACAAATATGCAAAAAATATATTCTTTACAAAAGTTACGTTTTGTAGCTTCAAGACCCTGGTAAAGTCTAGCTAACTTCTCTCTGACAATAGTAACAATATGAAGTTATGGACTTTCTGTTCTGGAACTCAGAAGTGTCACAGTTTGATTTGCCCATCCCAAATCTTTGCTGTGTCATCTGGAAACATTTACATAAGTATTTTATTATTTTTTTCTGATAAGCCTCCAGGGGATATATCAGAGTTTCTTTAATGTTCATCAGCTGCTCCACTGCAATGTCTGTGAGCTGGTTGCTGCCCAGGAGGAGGTAAACATTGTAAATTTCTAATACTGACAAAAAGTGTTGCTCTGAAAACCAAATCTCTACAGGTACATAATATTCTGTTTAAGAATAATTTTGACTTCTTTATGATTCTTAGTCACCATTATATGTTGGAAATGTAAGTTTGTAAGAACAAACAGAAACTTTTTATTACCCTTCCAAACACTACTTCCTGTACTGCGTATTTCAGTTTGACAGCAGCTTTCTTTTAATCTCTTCTGCAAAAATAATTCCCCTAAAATAAATTCTCCACTCATGTTTTGAGCCCCAAAGACACACATTTCATCTCTCACACATGACAAACATCAGAAGTGTGTTCTGTTTTTGTAAGCCCTGCAGAGCCTGTCTGAATCATGTGTTGTAGTAATAAGTTGTTGTCGGTGAGGCACAGCGGTGTCTGAGAGCGGACAGGTTCCTTCTCTGCATTGTCATATTCGAAGGCATCATGTGAACCATTGTGTGGAAAATTGTCTGCACTGTGGCTGAGCAGAGAGTCTATTGTCATGGCACATGCTTCTACAGAAGATGGAAAATGAGTTCCAGTCTTGTTGAGCAAAATATAGAAAGACTAACACAACTGTGTGTATGAGTCTTGGATGCAGCCAAAGAGTATCTGTTCAACTTCTTCATAGACAACAAACTGAGGCTTTGGGTTCTGAAGTTTTTTCTGCTTTTAAAAGCCTTTCACCTTTATTTTGCTTCAGCATACTAGATTTATTTAGAATACCAGAAATGCTATACCCACTATTGCTATTCTGTCAATTCTCATTTCTCCTAATGACTTAGAATTAGCTTGACTGAGGTTTCTAAAACTCATCTGTCACTTTTGGTTTCACTCTAAACAGAAGCAATTATGTAAATCTGCAGAATAATACCCATAAAGGCTCTGTTGTGTTCTTGCTTGACTGGTTAGAGAAACCAAGTTTTCTTCGTGCATGCAAGAGGATTAATCACTTATTTCACTTTTAATGTAGCCAAAGAAGTCAGCACTGAAAAATGCAAATGTTGACAACTTGGTATTCTGATGGTAATTTCAAACCAAGTTTATTTGTATATCAGCAGTCATACAGTGTAGCTATTTAGCCCTTAAAAAGTAACGTGGAAAATTTACTATCTTAGCTCAAGTAGCTAAGAAAGTACCACACCTATCTGCAAAATTCACCAATTGCACAATTCTTGTTAAGTAGTAAGTAGTATAAGATAATCAGTATTTTAAAAGAGCAGAATAAATCTTATGTTTTTTGAGCAATGACAATATTTGTTGTTAATGATGATGTTTTCAGGTACCCAAGTGACACAAAGTAAACATCTGATTTTTACTTCTGCAAAATTACCAACTTTAAATTTGTTGTGTCTAAGCAGTATTTCAAAAGACCTTATGTTTTATAAACAATAGTATTGCTATTAATTTAGTATTAAGAGATGAGCGTTTTTTTGTTTTTTTCTGGTAACAAGCTGCCACAAAGTATAAATTAGATTTTTACTTTTGTGTTGAATGTTGGTTTTATAATATATTTATAACAAAAAAAAAAACTTTTCCCTTTTCTGCAAAATTCACCAACTGCACAATTCTTGTAAAGTAGTATGTAGTGCAAGATAAGTAGCATTAGTTAGTAATTTGGTGTAAGAGATGAGCTATTTTTTCTGATAACATAGTGGCACGAAGTAGAAATTAGATTTTTACTGTTATAATATATTTACCACCAATGACAAAAAAAAAAAAAAAAGCATTTTAACTTTCCTGGCAAATTAACCAAATGCACAATTCTTAAGTAGTAAGTAGTATTTCAAAACAGCAGAAAAAATATTATGCTTTTTGAACAGTAACAATATATGTTGTTAATCTGTTGCTAAGAGATGAGCGTGTTGTCTGGTAATGAAGTGCGATGAAGTAAACATCTGATTTTTTTAAAATCAGAAGGCAGAGCGTTAATATTAGCACAAACATTAGCAGTGCACTAGTGAGTAAACTTCGGAAAATTTCTCTAAGGAAGAGATGTGGGTTTTCTGTTTAATAAGTGTGATACATTTGTTTTTACTGCACAATGTTCTGAGACAGTTTTTATGAAAATGAGTTTTTTCATGTCACTAGAATGTCATGTTTACTATCTTGTATTTGATGAATCTTTAACAATCAAATTGACTTGCTCTTTTAGCAGCTAAAGGGGAATTTTAGCTGCTGTAATGAGAAGTGAGTCATAACTTATTTTGTGTTACACATTTGAACATACAGTATGTCTCTGCAAGAACAGCAAACACACAATCTGTGCCACGAAGAGCTGCTTTGCTCTGAAATTAGTTTCTTCTTTCTTTAAATGCCGCGTTGATGGCAGTTAGGACAATATTATATTACACACGAGAAAAAAAATGGCTGCAAATGGAGACAAATGTGCACCTTTAGCTATCTATGTTGGCTTATTGATTTGAATCCACCCGAGGGTTTTGCACTTTTTTTGAGGGGGTTGGGGAGGGGTTCATTTAGAGCCAGTGGAAAACAGCTGAGGCTCCTCCTACATTATTTACTGGCCAGATAGTTTCCTGGTAAAAAAAGATAAGAATTGAGACAATGTGTTTTTAGGTTACCTCTTAAGACACAATGATTCTCCAAGAATGGAATATTCTCTCCCAGCAGGAAATTCTGATAGCCTGCTGACACAGCTGACCTCATCACCACCATAATGTAATGAATGTTAGATCAACTCCCACAGTTTGGAGGTGAATGGTATGCATTTTGTGGACTAGGTCAGACGGCCATGTTATACCTGCTTCTTAATTCAGTCGGGAACTCTCCCTTTGCTGATTCTGTGGGAAAAAATGCTGAATGATATAAGTATGCTGATGAGAGAGGGTAATTCACTTGCTTCTGCATCTACATTATTATGATCAAATCCCAGTGGAGTTGGGATTTGAATGAGGCAATTGGAAAAAAAAAAAAAAAAAGAGTTGTGCTCAGTAGTTCATATCAACTCTTCATGGGCCTGAATGTCAGATAAATCAAGTGGGCAGAAGTTTGAAGTAATGGTGGATTTTCAAAAGAGCAAAGTTATACATGCAGGTATATCTCAGTAACTTTTACTCTCTCTGAAATGTTGTATTCACATTGTGAATCTTATTTAGTGTTCCTGCCCCACAACAGTACAAACAAACATTATGGCCACTGTAACAGAAGCCCAGGGATAATTTTGTTGTGGTTATTCAAACCATCAGTGACTCCACATCCTAAAGGGCATAAAACCCTTTATTTTCCACAGGAACCAAATTTATTAAAAAGAAAAGAATTGTTCCATTTTTCCGACTTTGTAAGGAATTCAAGCAAAACAATTGTGGCTGCTTTGAAAATAACTGAACAAGGCATTTTTGCTTTACACATTAATTCAGATTTTATTATTCCGTTGTCATCCACTTTAATTAAGAAGGGTGAATATTGATGGAGTTTATGGATCCAATTATGCTTTAATGCTAATTTTTATCAGTTTAATATGTAGCCTGGTTTGTGTGTTAGCTTTTTATTCAGCATTTGCGCTTTCGTTCTTGTTTAATTTTGTAATTTGCAGAGAAGAGATATACCATAGAGAGGATGGTATTAAACCAATAGGTTGAGATTTCTTTGTGTTTTAAATTGCTGCTTTCGTACAGTTTTAACATCCTTCAGCATTCTAATTCCTTTTAATAATTCACTATTGAATTGAATTGACCAAACCAATGAGTAATGACTGCAAGGTTTTCAAGTACCCACGCTCGCCGACAAACAGACTTAATCCAAACCTTTGCCCTCGAGACCTCCTCTCACATAAACGCAACGTACACTGAAGAGTCCTTCGCCTGCACTGCCTTTCGCAGATTGGCAGAGCTGCGCAAGGTCGGGTCAGCCAAGGCTGGCCTCCCCTCATCCCTGTGGGACATCCTGCACTCCTGAAAATGTAAATGTAGGTCCCATGTAGCAAATATGATCCAGTGTAATTTGTTGAACCACGGCAGGTTCGGAATAAACAAGCAGGCCAGCAACCAAAGGAAGTGTCTTCTTTTTATTTCTTTAATCAAGGTGTCAGAGGAAAGCAATCGGGATAACGGAAGGTTAGATGGGGCTCTGTTAATATGATCAAGGTTGAATCTTTTCAGAGGAAATAGAAATGGAAGTAACTACCTCAAAAATGTATTTTCTGTGTGATTGTGTGTCATGTTTGATTTAAAAACCTCAAGTGCATGTTTCTTCCGTTCTGTGCAAAAGTCCTCAGTTATCCTTCATTTCTAAGGGTAACTGACTACCGTAATTTCCGGACTATAAGCCGTGACTTTTGTCACACGCTTTCAACCCTGCGGCTTATACAAAGATGCAGCTTATTTATGCATTTTTTTTCTAATGGCCACCAGGGGCGCTCTAGCAGAAAAGGTAAGAGTGAGACAGGGGGAATATATGTGTAGAGGAAGACGCAAGTTTAATGTAACGTAACACGTCTCAGTGCTCA
>CAEFZY010006698.1:0-21290 GCA_903066815.1 Brachyrhaphis roseni
AAAAAAACAACAGAAAAACATTATGCAAGGGTTCAGTTAATTCTCTCCAAACCGAGTACAAGGTAGACATCTGATTTGAAAACTTTTGGTTCTTCTGTGAGAAAATGTTTCTCTTTAGACTGAACTTTGGGTTTTGAAAGACTTTACAAAGTTAAAATATTTTCAGAAAAACAAAACCCCAAAAGAGCATAAACTATTTCAACTATTTCAAACAGAGACCCTTGTCAGACATGCATATAAAGAATGCAATTTTAATCAAAGGTTTAAATCATGTTAACTACATTCCTCACCTATTATTCCTTGGTTTCAGACATTTTGCAGTCAAAATACACCCACCTGCTGCAGCAGAGGTTGTCTATTTCCTGATGAATTGGAAAACCTTTTCATGTTAACTATGGGAACGCTACAGACTGAAAGCAATTACTGCATTTGGCACTTGGGTCTGGGCTGGGCTAGATTTCTTTCTAACTTGGAATAAATGACCAACACTTTAAAGCCTTAAAGTTTCAGTTTGCCAAATGCAGACTTTTGCCTGCCAGAAACCAATTGCGAAAGTCTAGTTAAGCACTTTGTATTTAGCTCAGTCAAATCATACCAAGGACAGAAATCTGAGCAAATTATGCATATTTTCTTGGCTTGTTTGCGCGTGCTTTGCACGACTCATCGTTTGGGCCAAACTGGAAGCGTTTCTTAGGGCTTCTGTCTCTCCTCCCATAGGTGTTGAGCTGGAGTGTGTAGCCACAGCTAGATTTGTTCACCCAAACAAAGCAGGATCTGAAAGTTAACAAACCTATGAAATGATATCCATATTACAAGCTTGGCATCCTAATGTACACCTAGCTAAAAAAAAGTAAAAATAAAGACATGCACAGACATGACTGGATGCTTCCAATGCCAAAGTTATTATCTGTGAATTCTATAATTTTCAGTCACACAAGATCCCCACAAAAATATAAATAATAAAAAACATATGAGGGATTTTGTATCATTTGGAGGAGCAACTGAGAACCAGTTGCTTTTGGCACACAATATCCATGTGTGTTGCCAGTGGGAAGAGAACAGATTCAGTCATTTTCACTTTTCCTGTCTCTTTCAAGAGGGCAGGTTCAGACTGAATTTCTTATCTCAAGGCAGAAAATGTATTTTAAAAACAGACATGTATTTTGCTGTTTATAAAATGCATGTTTTCTCATGCAGTTTGTGTTTTAAGCTACTGGGTAGATAGACTGCTCATCCTTGACTTGTATCTGGAAGGAAAAAAAAGATTTTTAATGCAGACTATTCTAATTATTGTTGTGATCAAGTGGTATTTATGTGAATGTTATTGGTTATTTCCTGAGGCAACGAGCGTCAAAGTAATTTCTTCTATTGATGGCGCAGAAACACGGCACTTCGTAATCTTCAGAGTTTCCTCGTCAAACAGGAGAGACGTTTACCCGGCTGCTTTGGCTCTGCGGTCGTATTTTGTTTTGATGACAACGCAGAGCATTTAGGAAAATTGCTGGAATTTTTCTGAGGCAAACTATTATGGATATTTATACCAATGAATAATATATATGGCGAGAAAAATAACAAATGCAAATGAATAAACACAGAAATTTGAACAGAATAATTTGTAATCTAATGAATTTTTGATAGCTTCATGATGTTCTGTATGAAATAGCTAGTAATGGAAAACAAGAAAAGAATGAGAGAATGTACACAATGTACTGTCAGATAAGACATAAAGAAAGAAAAAATACAATCGTTACAAAACAGATGAAAGAGAAACAGGAACTTGCACGCATACGTTGGGATAGCACTCCATCCATCCATCCATTGTCTTCCACTTATCCCAGATAGGACTGCAGAGGTAACAAAAGTGAAACAGAATAACATTTTCTTTCTTATTCTTGGGGATTTTCTGGCATTTTCAGTCAAGATAGAAAATATATCCTTTCCAGTAAATTCTGGATCCCAGTTCAGTGGGATCTGCCTAAATCTTTCTCCAGAAATTAGGAAATTAATTTCCATTCAAAATGGTTAATCCAGTGATGATCATTATAGAACTTTGCTATTCAGTATTTGGAAAAAAACATTTGCTCTGTTTATTCCTCAGTCTTTTAGTTTGGTGTGGGACGAACACGATGGTGAGATGAGCTGTCTGAAATCACCACAAAAAAGATTGCCGCAGGTCTGGCAAGGGATTCAAAGAAGCATCAAAAGAATATAAAATCAAGCATTCGACCGTACAAAAAATAATGTACAAGTAGAGGACATTAAAAACAGCAGGGAAAATGTCCCGGCTTGGCATTCCAAGAAAGTTTATTTTGAAAGCAGACTGCAGGATGATAAAGAGGTCTCTAAAACCACTAAGGCAGTCTAACGCAGACTCTTGCTAATGTTGATATGAAAGTTCATGCCTCTGCAATCTGAAAGTAACTAGACAAGTTAAACCTTTACAGGAGGTGTGCATGGGCGCACAATTAGAAACCAGAGCAGAGGAAATATTTGGCACAGACAAAATCCAGCATTCAAGAAAAAGAACTATGACAAAGCAACTTTGAAGAATGGAAGTGGAAGTGTCATGGTTTGGAGGTGCTACGCTACAGTAAGGAATTATATTGTGAATCACAGGATGCCTGAGAGAAATGTGAAGCCCACTAGAAAAAAATAGATGAAGCAGCAGTGGATCCTGAAACATAAAAATAACCCAAAACATACCTGGATATTCAATGACTGAGGATGACAAAGAGCATAAGTTTGAACTCAGTCAATTGGGGCATACATGCCAGAAATTACTCATAAATGACACAGCTGAAAGTGAGGAGTGGAACAAGTTTTCTTTCAAACAATGTCAGATACCGGTACATGTCATCAACAATCCTCTCATAAGTTAGGTAATGAATGTCTCCTTGCTTTCCCCATTATTAAACTGCAGTTTCTTTATTCATATTTTTTGTTTGTTGAATAGAGCGTTGTTGGAGTTTACTTTTAATTTAATTACTTTTTTTTTTGCTTACCACTTTTTCCTCAAATTGCTGTTTCCCATCGATGCATCTGCAGTGATTACTTTACAGTGAATACATTAACTTTGTCATTTTTTCTGTCCTTATCTGGATTGCTTTGATTTTTATGTATTTACACTCAATAAATATCACATTTTTGTGAGCTGGTTCTGCATAAATAAACTGAACAGAAAATAAATGAACTCATTTGTATTTGAAAAGGAGAGCAGAGAAAAAATGATGACCTAAAACCAAGGATTGAAAAAAAATAACAAAAATCAGAAGATACTCAGGATTCAGGTCTTATTTGGCACATTGGAGTTCTCAGAGAAATATGTTTGTGTCTGTCTCTGTGTCTGAAAGATTGACCTGAGGGCTTGTCTGTTCCTGAGGTAGGCAGCAAGACTATTCAAAGTTCAACTTGATTTCCCAGACCTCACGGATCAAGATACAAGAGCAAAGTTACAAAGTAATGTAAACCAATAACTCTGGCCGAGATGAAGCCACATCACTGATCTGATCCAGTGAATCAGACATACACACATCTCCCAAAGGAGCAATGATGAGAAAAAAAAAAAACATTTTTATGACTGTCTTCCATGAAAGGATAAAAACTCCATCAGTTCAAGCTCAGGCTGGCAGTTATATGAGTGTGATGATTTGTTAACAGTTCATTTCAAGATGAAAGATAAATGGGTGTGTAAATTTTCTAGGCGCAGAAGTTATAATTGGGGACTAATCTCAGGCAGTAAAGCAATGAAAATGTTCAGAAATGGCTCGATGTTGGGTATAACAGGCTGATGAAAGAAAAGAAAGGCTGACTGAGGGACTCTGAGCTGGTGACTGAAATGGAGAGAAGCGAAATGAGTGTGAGGGTGGGTGCTGAGCAGTGACACACTTATTCACTTGACTGAGAACAAGCTGGAAAATGGACTTCTTTGGCGACATGCAAGGGACATTGTGTGAAAGGAGGCCATAGATGATGGTAATTTCTAGGCTACACTCCAGAAATATATCTTCTAACCCCCATAAAATCTGTTTTATCAATGAAACAAGTTTTATTTCTATGAGTCGGGAGTTTAATTGTTATTGTAAAGTCAATGTTGTTCTCAAGTTTTCAGGCTTAAAACAAAGACATCAAGCAAAAATGAATAATTCATCAGTCTTACAGTACAAGGCAGAAATTTTCATTTGCGTTGAATTGCTTGAAATCTCCACGTTACGACCACAAGCTATTCCAAAAGGGTTTTATGCAAAAGAATCTTGCAAAGTACCATCTTGTTGAGAAGTCTATGGATAACTACACATGATTTTCAACATTTTAACAAACAAAAATCTGAAAAGTAGGGTGTACATTTGTATTCAACCCATGCCTAAGTCAATGCTTTGCACAAACACTTCTCCCTGAAATTATAACTGAAAGTCTTTTGGAGGTATGGCTCCAACAGCTTTTTACATCTGCTTTGCAAAATGGCTCAAGCTCTGAAAGACTGGATAGAGAGTGTTAATTAAGTCCTAAATTGGATTTAGGTCTGAAACTTTGACGATGCCACATTTAATATGGTTTGATTGAAACCCTGTCGTGTTGCTTTGGTTGTGTTTAAGGCTACTGAGGTGATTCTCTGCCTCAGTTTCAAGCAGCTTGCAAGACTTTGAGGCCTTCAAAGGTTATTTACTGAGACTCAATTACACACAAACTGCCAATTAGGAAGCCCTTAGGGTCAATAGCTTGCATTGGGTTTTATTTAGAGGTATCAAATTGAATCTGTCTGTAAGCAAATTGCTACAAAAGTCTTCACATATTTATTTGGAAAAACAATTTGGAAGCCATGCATAGTTTTTTCTTCAACTTTACAGTTTACTTCATGTGGATCTGTCATATTAAATCTCAATAAAATACACTGAAGTTTGTGCAACAAATTATTTTCATGTATGGATTGCTCTTAATTTGCAAGTGATAACAGGAAACAGAACAAGACTGGTGGTCCTGATGTACTGATTGGTGTATTTTGAGCCCTCACAGAGCAGAGTAAGTTAAAGGAAATGAGGGGACAGCAGGCTTTACCCTTGAAGTGTGTGTTGTTGTTTATGTTTTCATGGCCGGGTGTGTGTTCCCAGAGACATGACAGCTACTGCAGCCGCTGACCTGTCCGTCATCAGAGAACTCGGGCGTGAACTCTTTTCTGTCTGTCATCCACTCATCAGCTGACAGTGTAGCTGACAATGTATTGTTAGTCACTGTCCCAATTCATTGCACAATCAAAGGGCAGATGATCGATGTCTGTTGTCTATATTTGTCCTTTCACCTTCTAAAAATCAGCATCAAACAAGTTGAAGAACAAGACGTGGGATTTATTTTGCTTTCTTCCTCTGACGTTGTCATGTCTTGAATACTATACAGTATATGTAAACACAAGGTTCCTTTAAGTGTAACTCTGAAAATTAATGTCTGTTTGGTGTAACATAGACTTAACTTGACTCAAGAATTGTTGGCAGNACCCAGAATTATTACGCTTGCAATGAATGGAAAAAATTTATAATACTGCTTTTAAACAAGCATTTGAAAACCCTACTTACTGTTTTCTTATAGCAATAATTAATCTTTCTGATAACCAACCATTTTTGCCACAGAAGAAATATTTTTCTCTTTGTTTAAAATAAAAGCAATTTGATAATAGAATGCTTTTTTTTTAAATGGAGCTTTTACTTAAAACTTTCATACTGTAGAATCTTATAACAGGCCATGCCTGACCCGCCCAGGAGAACACATACTGCAACCTTAAGTTTAATTGAAAGGTTTAACACAGCTTTCAAAGTTGTTTTTTAGAGGCTGTGTTTAGTGAGTTAGTTAAACTCTGGGTCCAAATACATGAGGTGTTGAAATGTGCACAACTGTTGACTTCCTTAAGTCTAGACAGAAAACATCACAGTGAGCTGCAGCTTACCCAAACAGGCCAAAGATTGCTTCATCAAGTCATTTGATCCTGTCTCAGCTTTTTAAATACATATTTAAATATTTCTTTTTATTTGATGTTTAATTATTTATCCTGCCAAATTTATTTCTTGTTTTCAAAATGTTTCTCATCTCTGATCCTTAGTTAGTTTAAAAGCATTTGAATCCCCTAATGCATGAAGGGTGTTACGACTGGTGTCGTAAAGTTAATTATGCAAACATGAGTGTGCAGGTGCCCGTCCCTGATCGGTTCCTGGAAGACGACGGAGACGTCCAATTGGTGGCCTCCCGGACGTGAATGATATAAAAGCTGTGGCTGTGGACTTCCTGCCATCCATCCTCAGCTCATCTCAACCGTCCATTCTGTTAGTCTGTAACACCTTGTAAAAGTTCTGTGAGCTGCCGTTTATGTTTCTTTAGTTTTCTCATATTTTTCTTAGTTAGGGAACTACGTTTTTGTCATTTGGTTTATTTACTTTCAATTAGGTAAGTTGGTTAATATTCAGATAGTTTCCTTTAGGTTTTTTTTTTTGGATTATAGCTCACTCTGAAGCCATATGCTCCACTTGTAACAGCTTAATCAAAAAATACATCTTTTTAAAATAAATAACATTATAAAATGTTCAACTGTGTGTCGGCTGCTTGAGATCTGAAGAGGATGGATCCTTCATGTTGTGATCTGGCCACCCCTAGACGGGTCATGTTAAACTTGACCTACAGATCATTAGATATGGTTCTTTTAATCAGGAATTGTAAGGACAATTTGTTTTTTCTTTGAGGTTTGGAAGTTTTGTTTTTTGAAAGATTTAATCAATATTGTCAGTACACAAGAAACCCATTAAACCAATCCAGATTTTGAGGATGTGACTAATGAAACAAGAGCAACTTTACTAAGGTTTCATTTATTTACTAAAAAAGATGGCTGTATAGCAGTCTGGTGAGTTTTAAAGGTATTCAGACAAAGTGTTAAGGTATTCTGATCAGCCCACACTACTGAGTTTCTAAACTGTTTAGGAATGACAGTTTAAAGGTAAGGACAGTCTGCTCTGGCTCAAAGTATGATGAAACACGCCGCTGAAGGTTCTACCTGCAGCCTAGGGTTATCATGACATTTTGATGGTCATTGACCAGGAAAACAGCTCGTGTGCTGATGTGGCACTCTCCACGGTGATTTGTGTATTTACAGGTCAGTTTGTGAACAACAGGGCAGCCATTCACTCGCACCGCCTCCCCATGACTTTAACAGGCAGTTTGTTGCTCAAGAGTCTGTCATAACTCTACAGTAATCCGTCGTGGGCCACATCCTGTTAGTGCTTTGCTCCCACTCGCTTGTTGACACACAGGTCATTGCAGGGCATTCACTTAGGCACTAAGATTCAGACATAAAACGATGTGACAGACACTCAAACATAGAGAGCAATAGGCATTTCTTTTCCCATTACAGTTGCCAGTGTGTGTGCATGATGGCATGTCCCCTGTTGTGTTTGGCCACGACTTTTCATCCAGGAAGCCCATAATTAGACAGGACCGGCCTCTGCCAAGGAAGGATGAGGTTAAGGAGTGGGAGTGAGTGGCCTGTTTTTCTCTGTGGTTTTTAAAATGAAGCGTAATTATAGGAGAGACACCCCTGCTGGACCTCAGTGACACATTTCTTGTGGTTACAGGAAATGACCGGTATTGATTTTAAGAAGAGAGGAAGAGTCGTGTTTAATTGCATTAGAATAATTGCGTATTGATGGCTGGGGTGAGGCCTGTCGCTAATCATAAAGCTGTAGCCTGTCAGGTGTGAAACTTGTTTACGCCACAGTTGCCAGAAAGTTGGGAAACTCACTTGACCTCACCTTGTGGTTAAGTGAGTTAATTTCCTCAGGTCTGAAAGTCTCGCAGTCCAGGAATTCTAGAAAAAGACGTAAAAGATCAGGACTATTTTCTACCCTCAAATCAACACATAAAAGGAAATTTTGTTCCTCATTTGAAGGAGTTAAACTGTGTAACTGCTTCCTCTTTAAATGCCTTGAATGAATCAAATTAAGTTTCAACTGATTTTTCGAAACCTGCCAAGTAGGCATGAGCATAAATATGAGCAATATATTTCTTGGTAAGTGCTTGGTCACCTTGTGCACCACTCAATCTTTATAGAGGATGTATGCCGTGGCTTTGCAGTTTCTCCTGCATTATGATTTTGTAGATCTTTATTCTTCTTCTAACAAGAGTAGAAATAAGGCCTATAAATGCTTTCTGGTGTTATGAAAAAAGACTTTAACAGTAGTCAAAATTAGACTGAACCACACTCTTGGACATGTGTTTTTAATGAGCTGCTTATTTATTTATTTATTTATTTATTTATTTATTTATGTAGCAGGGCAACAGAAATTTTAGAAAGTCTGTGGACATCAATCTTCAACTCCTACCACAGATTTGGAAAATAATAAGGTCTGTGCTTTGACTGGACCACTCTAAAAACTGCATATAGTTTAATCTAAACCACTCAATTATAACTCTAACTTGATGTTTAATGTTGAGGGGAAATACTTCCTGGCCACAGTATTTGCACCAGTTTTACTGCTTCTTATTTCAACAGTTTTGCCCTGTATTTCCAAAAATACCAAGTTTGCCTTTTGGACACTCTAACCAGATTAAGGTCTTTCAGATGTCTGCCGTGTTCCCAATGCGGCATGTGGAAAACTGTACCTATTATGGATTTCTTTCTTTTTGCCTCTGTCCTATGAAGCCCAGATTTGAACATCTAATGTCATGTCAATAGATTCCATTCCCTGAATTTTGGATCTTAGAAATAGCTTTGTAACCTAACCCTTATTTGAAGTTATTCAGAACTTTATCATGTGCTTCTTGGACTTCATGAAGCTTTGTTCACAAAAACCACAGAAGGCTTCACAGAATAACAGGATTTATAATGAGATTAAATCACACTCAAGACTCTGTCTACTAAAATAAGGGCCAAATCAAAAGCTTGTTTTATTTAAGGGTGTCACAGTAAAAGGAGCAGAATGCAAATTCATACCAGAGCGAAAGACACTAATACTCCATAAATAGCTTTCCTTCATAGTTCATTACAAATCATAGCACAAACAGTTTTTTAGAGGACAGGACTGCAGTAACATATATAGTAATTGTGCTGTCAGCAGCATCATGTTTGCTTGTCTTGTTCACTAGCTCTGTATTTCTGTCCACGTCTCATAGTGGATGTGTTTTGAGCAAACCAGACAGCTTTGATCTTCAGCCAGGGACAGCGGCTTTGGGGCAGGCCATGGTGCAGAAAGTTGCCCCGCTCCCAGGTCACCGCGGTCTGGAAGCCAACACGGGATCACAGAATAAACAAGTGGTTTTAGTCCGGGGAAAGCTGCGGGGCGGCCAACAGAAGGGCGTGTGTTTGCAGGGCCGTGCATGTGTGTTATGTGCGTGTTTGTGTTTGTGCCAAGGAGTCTAAAAAATACAGACTTGTCCATGACCTGCTGTCTCCTGGAGCTTTTTAGAAAGTGTTGACTGCTTCATGTCTCAGCTGAGAACAGTGATGGTGTACATTTTTCCAACATGTGTGCTCAAACTTCTTCAATATTATTTTTTCCTAGTACAACTCATCGCAGGCTGTAAAAGTACTTTCAGATGATGATAGTACATTGAAGTGCTGCTAAGGGACATTTATGCCTTTCATTTGCAATGTCGCCATACATCAGCTCCCCATCATCAAATTAACATGCAGCACAAACAGACAGAGATGGATTTTAATCTAATCAGCTTAGCCATGACACTGCCAACTCCAGGAATTACTCTATGATGACTCATTTGCATAATTTGTGTCCTCAAATAAAATTTAATCATTTCATATCATGTCAGATATGTCAAATTTGTTAAGACATTTATGTACCATGAACCATGCGTTTTAATACATTTTTCAGCAGAAGATTTGTGTCAAATGTATTAAAGGTGTCTAGGAATGACTGGCAAAACATGAGTGGTCTTAAGATTTCCTCATTTAAACAGCTAATATAAGTGTAATTACCAACTTTTATCTCACTTCTGCCTTATTTTTTTTATACTTTGAGAACTTAAGATATTGCTGAAAATGTCTAAGCACTCCTTTTACAATGCTTGATTTTTGTTGCATTAAACATTAAGCTATAAATCTTTTTAAACCAGCCCTCTTGGTGACATAATCACAAATGAAGTGGGACAATTTTTCAGATATTTACAAATTTGCAACCTTCTGCAAAGCCATAGTCTGTAAAGAGCTTATAAAGGATCAAAATGATAAAATTCTACAAAGGTACCTATCAGGAGAGGAGTCTAAAAAGTCCACAGCTTCACAAATATGCAATGGCACAGACGAAACCCTGATGAATAAATTGGAGAAACTTACTGAAACTATGCATTTATCCATAACTGTTTAAAAAAAATAAATAGAATCTGGACAGGGATGTTGCCAAAAGTACAGAAGATGACTGACACAAGAGATGATGGAGGGATTTCTGGTTAATACTCATGTTTTATAATGAAGACAGTCATCTGTATTCTCTGTATGTATGAACTATATCCAGGCTATGCTACGATTTCTCAAAATCTTGTGGAAGATTGTGACACAATCAAATCAAACCAGACTGGAAATTTTGGTCACAATTCCAACACTAAACATCACGAAGGTGGCCATAGTAGTAGTGATGGTGGTAGTAGAAGTGGTAGTATTTGCATTTTATTTGAGGGCTCCTTTCTGAAATCCCATGCCACTTTACAGAGAAGAATAAATACTTAATCAATAAACAATCAGCAACAGAAAATCAATAAACAAGATTTGACAACAGTTAAAGTTTGTGCTTAAGGAACGTAATGCAGTTTGAACAGGTGTTTTTTGAGCTGTGACTGATATAAGGGAAGAGAATCTATATTCCTAATTACTGAAGGAAGTGAGTTTCAGCGGTGAGGAGGAGAGCGACTGAAAGCTTTGTTCCCTATGGCGATAAGATGGGCAAAAGGAACAATGAGATGATTGGCAGATGAAGATCTGAGAGAGCAGGAAGCAGTGGCAATGTGAAGCAGGTCACATGAGGAGATATAGATGCGCTTTAATGTGAGAATTAAAATGTTAAAGTTTTTTTCGAGCTTCCATGGGTAACCAGTGAAGGTGTTGAATAACTGGGGTAATGTGTTCTCTTGAGAGAATACAGGTTATTATCTCTGCTACAGAGTTCTGAGGGAGATGGAGTTTATGGACGGACATGGGAGACCAAAAAGAAGAGAGTTGCAATAATTGGTCTGGAAGGTGATAAGACTTTTGACAAGGTTGGCAACAGAATGGAGAGTAAAGATGGGACAAATTCAAATTATATTACCAGCATTCAGACTGGTAATATAATTAACATGGGGATAAAAGGAGAGAGTAGTATCAAGTATGACTCCCAGACTTCTACCCGGAGGGGAAGGATGAATGGGTATGTATCAATGTTAATGGAGGAACTGGTTACAGAAGAGATTGTACCAACAACTAAAAGTTCTGTTTAATTTCTGTCAATTAGACAAAAATCATGATCTAATCTTCATGAGGCAGTCCAAAAAGGACGAACTGGGCTTTGGGAAGATTTTCATTGCTGCATAGCAATGAAAATGAAAATTATATGTCCTGAATATGTAAATGAGAGGGAATATGTAAATAATGAATAAAAGGGGCCTCCATACTGAACTATGGGGTGCACCTGCAGAAACAGGAAAAGTACTTGAAGAATGTGATTTAAATTGGATGAACTGAGTGTGGACTGAAAAATATGAGGTAAACCAAATGAGGGGTATGACATGCCATGATGCACTCAGTGAAGCATAGTGGTGGCAGCATCATTCTCTGCTATTACTTACATTTGGATTGCAGCAGGGTTTTGATTAATCTCAAAAACCTGACTTTTAAAATATGTGTTTGTATTTTAAAGTAAAAGTCTGTAAAAATGATACTTAATGTTGAGGGGATTCAATTAAAAGTGAATCTTAAATAAAAAAAAATAAATTAATATTCTGTAAATTTATGCAAAGCACATTGTAAATGGTTTATCATTTTCACATCTTATGCCTATTTGAATAGACAGTGAGCAAAAGAGTTGAATATTTCAGAAACACTAAAAGTGACCAAAATTGGATTCAATGATTTTGCCTGAAGGGGACATTTTCTTGAACATAAAATATTAAAAATGTGTACAAGTAGCAAGCTTTTGTAGACTGTACATTATGCATCTTTTATTTAAAATGTTTTTTTTTTGTGTGGCTGCTCATTTTGCCTTGGAGAAAAAAGCCTTGCCAATTCTTACCAATTCTAAACAGAAAGCCTCGTCTTTCTGTTTAGAATTGGTATGTTTTTCCATTGCATGAATTTGTTCGCTCTTGACTTTCTGCTATCATTCAAAATCATAATTTAAACACACACAAGAAAAACTGACAACAGCAATATAATAAATAAAATTATATCAGATTAAGTGTTTTTTCTCTTCATAGGCAGTTGAATAGAAATAGTAATTTATCGATGTTTAAGTCTTAAGTGTAATAGCTATTATTATTATGCCGTTGATATTCAATGCATACCTTTTCCTATTTATCAAAATTTACATCATTTAAAATATGAAGTAAGTTTTTAGTTTCTCTCTTTTCTGATTCTCCAAAAGTTATCCAAATAAAAAAAGATTTATTTTTCTCTTATATCACTAATGATTACAATGAAACTTTAGAGGACTGAAATAATTATAGATCAGATGTTTTTCTATCAGAGTCTGCGTTACAGTATAGTTTTGTGTAGTTAGAAAAGGCAATCTGTGACAGCAGTACAGAGGCAGCGGTTCAGCAAACTTTGTCATTACCCTTCTGCCCAGGGGGGCTGTTTCTTATCAGACGCTGGATGAGAGGCGGGTATGTTGCACAGAGCTGACATTGAAGGACAGACACAACCATGCACTCTCGTCTTGTACCTGAGGCCAATTCAAAGTCACCAATTAACCAGGATCGCATGTCTTTGGACTGCGGAAGTCAAAAAAAAAAAAAAAGCAGCAGACTAAACAGAAAAACTCCGACAAACAACAGATCCAAACTTTGGACCTTCTTACAGTGATGCAACTCTACTCACCACTGTGCATTTTCACATGCCGCAATGTATTATTTTGATATATGTACGAGCTATTCATAGCATGTATATTTAATCTTTCTTACATTTGTGTGTTTCATGCATATTTCATGCGCAACATTCACGAATGCTGTATAATGTCAAGTAGCACAAAGTAGCTTCCTGCAACTCACTGAGAAAGTGTGAAATGCCTTCCGCCCACAGCCGTCCCTGAGGTCCAGCAACACAAATGCAGCCCTAAATTCTTTTTATTCACCAGGACCGTCGGCCGCTCCTATGATCCGTGTCCCATCGCTCCTATCCTGTCGCCTCAGGCCAAAAAAGCCCTGAGTGAGCTGTGCTAATGTTTCTCCCGTCTACTGGGAGAAAATTTGATAGACTGGACAAAGAGGGAGGCCAAAAGAAGAAGAAAAAAGTGCCTTTGTCCTCTATGAGAATGGAAAATCTTTAAGCACAACAGACATAATCACAAGAGTATTCCATAACCGTTTTGCAAGGTAATGTTATCTTGATGTAGAGGAGAAGACGAGGAGATTGAGAGAAAAGATTTCCAGTAAGTTAGAAGGCCTCCTCCATTTACTGGATTTGTTTCTATCAGGTCATCCTGCTTTTAAGCTGCACTGGCAGGCAGGCACATTGCAGAGTTTTCAGTGAGTCTAATTTTTACTTCCAGATTTAGCTTTTAAAGTCTGCCGCTGATCCAAAATCATCCAGGATAATTTTCCAGAGGTATCTGACTGCAGATGTTGATCTCTGACCCCTTAATCTATTTCTACACTGATAGGTTGTTAAGTTATAGATTGCTTAATATCCTATGTCAATCAGAAGAGAACTTGAACAAATGCAACAGAGTTGAAAGTCTGCAGTTACATACAGGTGACATATAGCTTTTTCTTTATTATTATTATTATTATTATTATTATTATTATTATTATTATTATTATTATAATAATAATTATTATTATTATTCTCAATTGTTGTAGCTTTCAGCTATATAGTTTTAGAGAATATTTTAAAACAGAAACATTACTTTGGTCCCACACAATAATGTGAAAGATGGCTGTCTTGACAAATATCCAGCAAAGAGTCAATAGATGTATTTTCACTGACCATGTAATTACACAATTTGACATTTGCTTAATGTTAACATTCCGATTTCGAGAGAACTCTCAATATTTTATGAAAAGTTTTGGCGCTAGGATGAGGTGGTTTATTGGCCCTATCAAAAATGATTTGTTTCACAAAACTGCATTGAAAACATACAAGTCACATGATAATTAACCGGCTGTTGCCAGGGGTGTCCAGCAAACCACAAAGAATAAGATGACAGAAAATACTTGGAGGATTATGGCGCGGCATATTTTCACTGACTGATCACATGGACAAACTTACGTGATTTTAATTATGTTTCTTATTAAATAGAAACACTGCAATGGTGAAATTGTTTTTTTTTATTGAATATTGATAAAGCTTTCAACATATTTGTAATGGAAACACAACCAGGGAGGGTAAGGAAAGGAAAGGTAAGGTCACTGCTAATGAAGCTGGCTTTTTACAGAGTACTGTATGGTACGGCATTTTTTAAAAAATTTTTTGCTGTCCTAGTGGCCTTTATTTGTAAGTAATTTGACAGGAAGAGACCAGAGAGAAGGAGGAAAAGAAATGCAGCAATGGTACCGAGGGACAGCTGGTAATGCATATGTCTTTTTATACAGTA
The DNA here is from genome assembly GCA_903066815.1 of Brachyrhaphis roseni. NCBI lineage: Eukaryota > Metazoa > Chordata > Actinopteri > Cyprinodontiformes > Poeciliidae > Brachyrhaphis > Brachyrhaphis roseni. Next base: position 14,766 of record CAEFZY010006698.1, read on the forward strand.
TGTAAACTTCTGGTTTCAACTGTGTTGGTTTCACTTGTACAATTAATTTACTTAACATATAGTTTCAATGACATTCTAGTTTAATAAGTACTAGAATCAGAATCAGCATTATTGGCCAAGATTGTGTTTGCAATCTGGACTACAAAGGGATAAAATAAAGAACTCATCTATTTCTGGGAGATTCTACATGTTAGATATAGATCAACCTGAGTTAATCATAAGTGGTAAAGTTAATAAAGTGGGCAGCTACAGAAACTAATACAGTGTGACACATTAACACGACCTCAAACAGCAAAACAAGCTTTCTCTGATAGCTTCCAAGGCATAAATGTTACAAAAAACACAAGCCACACCAAAACGCTGTGTTATGAAATGCCTCCCCTGTGTCCAAACATTTCCTGTCCTTTAGAGAAGCTGCATATTTCATTCAGTCTCTGCTCTCCTGCAGCATAACCATAAGAACAAGGTCAAACGAGATGAAGCATGGTTATGTCCTCACTCCAGGCTAATTTCTTTAATTCTTAAACAAGATGTGCATGACAGAGAATTAATTTTCAGCACAAACAAGCCTCTGTTTGTTTCCCGGGGATGTTTGGCAGCCTTTTTTTTTTGTCAGGAGCTGGAAGTGATTAATAACACTGTCCAGCACCTACTACAAGTGGGAATTAAAGGCAACTGGTAAAAATAAATGTAGGTGTTAGAAAGTGAACTGGGTCGTATTTGCTCTGTGTGGCTCTGGCTCTGGACAGAGAGCTTTGTCTACACGCTGTGTGGCTGCAGTACTTTCCTGTGCAAACACTTGCCTTTACCTTGTGTCCTTTCTGAATGTCAGCGGGGCTGCTGCGGACCACGTGTCCCTCCTTCTTGCTGCAGATAATGAGCGTATTAATATGTACATAGGCAGCCAGGTTAATGCCTGCCTGGCACTCCAATTTCACGGCCCAGTCCCGGGTTGAGCACCAACGGGCTGTGATTTTGCCTTTATCAGATGAAAAAAGAAAAATATAGTTCTGAATTATTGAACAGATACATGACTGACAGGTAAGCTGATGAAACTGAAAGGGAAGGTAAAAGACAGGGAAGGGAGAACAAAAATTGTTATAGTGAAAATGACTGATGTCAACGATAAGTGTAGTTGAGGAGGTTGATGCTAAAAAATACTGACACCAAATATGGCTGGAGGGGGAAAGGAGGAGTTGGACAAAATTGCTGAAATTGTTATTTGGTTCTCTGTTTTCTTCGATGCCACGAGTACAAAAAGTTTCTCCATGGAGTAGAACAGAAGCAAAATCCTCCATCCATGTCTATATGTCTTACTTTATGTCATAACCTTTATAACTTTGAGCTTAATTCTTTTGGTTTTCAGTTTTGTTGCATTTTTGCGCATCACTTGTTAACGTTTGCTTTTGGTTATGTTCACTTTCTTTTCTTCTGTTTTAATTGGGCTCCTGATCTCAGTGTTACTCTGTCTGTTCATTCTGTTCATTAGCCATTTTCCACCAGCTCCTGCAGTCATGCCCTCCCTGTATTCAGGTAAGCTGACACACTGGTTACTCACTCCAGTAAACAATGGATCTATGTATTCAATTATTTGATCTTCAGTCACTCCTTGCTGGATTGTTTTGTTGCTACCCAGAGGAAACCTGCATCCTCTTGTGTTCTCTTCCATTTTTCGGTTGTAAATTTTCCTTTCACTTCCAATATAAATTATTTAATCATGGTTCTGCCTGCCTTCTGCACGTGTTATGGTCCTCGACAACAGCAAAATAACTTTTTCATGTACCAATTAACAGCAAAATAGACAGGAAGTCAACTGAAGTCAAATTTTAAAGTGGGACTATGTATTGTTGCCAATGCATTTGTGGGTTCAAAACAAAAGGATGGACACAGAAGTGAAGGGTTCATTTGAACTTCTAATAGTCTGTGTGTTATAAATTCAGCTTGGCAGTAAGCACAGTAGTTAGGATAACCCAATTGCATCTAGAACATGCCTATGTTGAGTTTAGTGTTATTCCCAGATCCATGCTCGGATGTAAATAAATAGTAACTAACACTTGTTCATGGTTCTTTGGTCTATACTGGTATTTTATTGTGTATTCTCCATTGCACTGTTCTGTTTATTTTGTTCCTGACTGAAACTAAAATCTGTATCCTAAAACAACTAATCTTTTTGTCCATTATATATATTTTTATGAAGTAGTTATAGTTTTTTGCAATTTCCCTCTAGGCTTTCTCCGCTTGATGCATGCCAATGATTCGGACTCTTCTTAAACAGGCTACCATCTTTTCCACAACACCACCATGTTTTTGTGGAAACATCCTGTTGCATTTGGTTGCTTAAGAAAATAGAAGCTAATTATTGCATCAGTGAGGTTAAATTACTCATTGCCTGCTTGAAGATGATTGCAGATGGAGTAATTATCCAATAGGAGGGTCATATTTGCTTAGTTAAATCCAGGCGGTGCCTTTTTTGTGGTGAAGCAGTTCACATTAACTACTTATACCTGTTTCAGTAGAACGTTATTTAAGGAATAAAAATGTACAACTTTGTTTTAACATTTTTAGACAAATTCCTTTGAGTGAAAATCTACTGGTATTTGTCAGCAATGAAAGCGTTGGAGAATATGTTCAGGTAAAAGTCATTTCCAAATGTCACACAGATAAAGCAGCTCATCCAAAGTGTTGTCTGACAGACTGCTGGGATCAGACTAAACGGTGGGATAACATGTCTACACATGTTATCCCATATCAGCAGGTTGCATCCTGCTGATATTTCACAATTCCAGAGACTCAGACACATTCCAAACATTTAATTGCCTGCTTTAAATCAGATGTCAAGTGAAGTAATATTTTATCCACACTTTCAAGCTTTGCTGTGAAACACAACCTAAGATTATCTTTTACACTGTCTCAGTCTCCTCAATTTATTTTCCCACAATACATCAAAACCCAGAGAAGACTCATAACAACTTGGTATGAACTAACAAGCATGCCAATCTACAATATGTATTTATTACAGTTTCTGTCAATTTTTATTTATTTATAGGTTCTGTTCATAAAATTTGCAAAGCCCCTTATCGGGTTGGTATGAAACACTTTATGAGAATATACATAAGACATGTTTATAGATCAATTTAGGCATTTCTTTTTCATAATAAAGAAAATACCCCTGAAAGAGAACTGCAACAATGTCAACTCAATCTAACAACTTTTACTCTGGATGAGCAGGTTATTCTGTTATAGTTCTCTCTTTCTGCACCGTTTCAAAAATCAGAAACATTTGTTTTTCATTTCCATGGTTGAATGGTTCCAGAAATGCAAACATGTTTGGTTTTCATGTATATTTGAATATCTATAAATATCATGACCTATAAAATTCTTCTTTGTTGCTTCAGCCTTGTATATATATTAGTTCAGTGAGTCAGAACATCTGCAACGTGCTGAATTGCCTTAAGTCTCAAAAAGAGCAAAACCAAACTTTAGTTTTAACACTACTCTTAAATACAAAGCATAAGTGATTTGTGCTAAAACCTCAGAGCAGACTGAGTAGCTGGGAAACACTTAAATAAAACAGGGGGAAAAACCCCAACATTTTAGCTCCCAAGGTTGATAAAATTTGATCATCTAATGTATCAAAATGTGGTATCATCATTTATATTGACTTAATGTGAAGTCAGACAGCACTGTAGCTACAAAGCAGCACCAGCACTGCAAATCTCCAGGGAGTCGCTTGTGGCATTTCAAAATCTTTTGAAGGCCAATGTGCAATTGCTTTATGTGAAAGCAAAACTGGACATTTGGAACATCCTGCAACAGATTACAATAAATGCTTTAGTTTGGCTGTGGATCATTGAAATTATAATTGCAACTGAAAACTGAAAACAACCGAAACAAGAACTTTCAGAACATCACAAAATGTTCCTATTCTTAGCAAAAGATACAAAGCCGCAAACAATGCATTAAGTAAATACAGGAGTACAGGAAGTAGGTGTATGAATACAGCTTTGTTTCAAAATGAAAGAAAGAAGTACTGCATAGGAAGGACAGGTTTTCTGCTAAGTGTTCCAGCCTGCACAGTAATTCTCCAAATCATTCTTTTCTTTTTTTTACTAATCAGTATCAGACAGCCATAAAGCTTCTGCTATTGCAAAATTATATTATAACCCCTGTTGGTTTCTGGTCATGTTTCTTCCTTCCACCTTATGACTGAAGGAAATGTAGATGTATTTTATGGACATGTAAATGGTGCTTTCAAAATGCAGTAAACTTAAATTTTCTTCAACCTCTCAGAAGAAATCAGACTGTAGGGACAATTTGGAGGGGTGTGCATTCCTCCCTAGATAAAATCCCTTGTCCATGGAGCTCAGTACATTCTAATTGCTATATGTTTGATTAAATCACTGTATTGTTTGTAACGGATTGTTTGTGCAGCTCCTTTTGGTTGTTTCCACTGAATGACATCAGGTGAACTGGGTAAGAACAGGCAACTAGTAGTGAATCAGAGACAAACATGGCAACTAAGGACAGAGAGAGGCTGTGAGAAGAATTATAAAAAAGTCACTCAAAGAATAGCGCTCAGACTGATAAAAATAATCAGACTCTAAACCAAAACCAAAATTCAAAACGACTTAAGTCATGAGATTTCTTCAGTATTTGAATTTCAGGTGCTGTGCGAATATTTGTGCTAACTTTGGATTTTGTATTAAATCCTCTCCCATGTCCCTGTAGTCACTCCACCCAGATGTCCCATGTTAAAGAATTTGTAAACAGATGCTTGATTACAGAAATGTCCACTCAAATCTCAACAACTATGCGCAGCACATTTCTCGGTCAAGAGGGCATCAATGGCCGACTCAGTGGTTGTATGCAAATGTACATTTCTGAGAACTAATTTGCACATCTAAGAATGCATTAAAAATTGCAGGCTCCTTCTGCAAATCTTTGGTTTTATACAGAAACGAGATGAAACATTTAATTTGCAGATGAATGTTTGATGTCGATTGTTTCTAACCAATTATGTGCAAATAAAGCAAGGAAATGCATGTTTATCTGAATATTAGAGGTGGTTCTGATACAATCTTGTATTAGTAATGAAACAGAGAATGGAATAATGATATCATCTTACTGTGCTATTCAACAGCTCCACCATCCTCGTGTACCGCCTCTGGCACTGACCTTTCAGGAGCCTCCTTCTCTCGCACATGTATTTTACACTTCAAAGAAAGCAGTTAAATTATTCCAATTAGGCCCGAAGTGCTGTTCTGGTCACACCAAACTGCTGATGAAAGAGCACACTAAGCTTGTCATCGTCTCTCAAAAACCCACTGCACTTGTATATTAAACATATTCCTTTATTCGCTAATTAAGGGAGAAATCTGGTTGTCTTTACCGTGTACACAACTCAAAAAGCTGCCCATTGTGGATCCTTCGTGGATATTCTCAATCCAATTAAAATAAAGTACGGTGATTAAAAGATAAGGGATAGAAATTTCTTTTCCTTCTTAGGAAATCTGCATTAAGGGTTTGAAAGTGGCCATGGATTTATGTCTGAACCACCAATTTACAAAGAAAAAAGAGATGAGAATCATATACAATTTTAGATAGATGAAGACTGAGAAAAACATGGAAGACGGTTGAGAGCCTGGTAATTCTTTATTTAGTTTGTTATCCTACAAAAGAAACTAATCATGACCCATTTTCAGTTATATCTCACAGATATATAGGCCCACAGCATTACACATCCTGTCTCTTTTCTAACAAGGAATGGCGCTTTTAGATATTTGGTGTGGTGTGCCCTAATGTGAACTTATTAGTCTTTTACCAATCATGAAGTTTTTCATGGCTTTTTAGTTTTCATATGCATTGCACCATGTGTGTCTACACTCGTGGATGAGTTCTCTCTTCTGTCCAGTGAACACATCCTCTTGCCTTTGAAGAAGCAAAATCAAGGGAATTATGCAGGAGAAAATTGCAGATGGAGCCTATTATGTCTACTGTAATATCAATTTCACAAACAATAATGTCGGGGAAAGAAAAAGTAATGAGAGCAGAGGACTATTAGCCCAACATCTGCTCTGTTCTGCTGCTTCATCTGTCTCTGCTGTCTGGGCTGCTTTTTATTTATTCTAACCTGCTCATTAGCTTCTTCTTACTCTCTTCCACACGAGGATCAAACTTGATTTCTTTCAGAGCTTTGATCTACCTTGTGAAATGTACTGAGTACAAGAGAACATATATAAAGCAAATATATTTAATATATCATTGTTGTCTGGCTTATTAAAAATATATAGATAAATATATATTTAAGGCTCTGGAAAAAAAATAAGAGGTCACTGAACTCCGTTGAAAACCTTGTGGTTATTCCACCCACTGTCATGATCTGTGTTTTTCTGTGTATTTATTTCTAGTTCTGTGTCTCTGTGCTCTCCGTGTTGTCCTGTCTCCCCTCGATTGATCCCAGGTGTGTCTTGTTCCCTTGATTACCCTCTGTGTATTTAGTCCCACCTGTGTCCTGTGTTCCTCGTC
>CAEFZY010006706.1:0-25092 GCA_903066815.1 Brachyrhaphis roseni
ATGTTTGTGGATTGGTGGGGTCTTCGCCAGGTCCTTTTCTTTTCAAAAACTTGTCCATGTTAACATGTTTGCCTGCTCTCTGTTTAGCATTATTATTTTCACGAAGCTAATGTCGGCGCAAGGCTAGTCAGGTTTGTTTACGAGTGCGTCAAGGTCATGGCTATGCCAACCAATTAGAAAGAGATGCGTTATTTAAAAATATTATTTGTAAGCTTTATGTGAGAATGATTTTCATAATGCAGTTATACCCAGACGGGAATATTTTAATTATTTTTATTCAAATATATAGATGACTGACTCCAAAATAAAGTGCATTACAGTAATCCAGTCGCGTAGTCACAAAAGCATGGATCACTGTTTCAAAATACTGTTCAGAAAGAAATGGCTTCACCTTGGCTAGCTGTCTTAAGTGGAAAAAACTGGATTTTACAACAGTTCTAATGGGCTCTTTGCACATAAGACTCTGACGTCACATCCCCCTGCGCAAATGCGGCTCATTTTAATCCGATGTGAGTGACCATGACCGCAAGGAAAGACAGGATTGTATTTCAGACGCAAATAAAACAATACTATGCACTTTGTTGTCTTTCTAATATAATGGGATTTTAAGTTTTCATGGATTTCCAAACAATCCTGAATTAATTTATTGGTCGCTACCAGTTAAAGCTAACGCTGCACAGCAAAGTTTGCAGCCTTCACTTCACTCCAGATCAGCTTCTTCAGCCTAAAGAAGGTAAAGGAGCCTCCTGTGTTATTTCCATGGAATCACTTCTGTATTCTGCCTGAAAGAGCGAGTTTATAAGTGTATGGGAACGAGAGAGCAGACCAGAGCCAGACAGCCGAGCAACTAGTGATGTGTCGGTCGCGAACGATCCGGCTCTTTGAAGTGAACGATTGGAACTTAGGATCCTATTTGGGAGCCGTTTTTTTTTTCTCTACGGTATTAGGGTGACCAAACGTCCGTATTTCCCGGGACATGTCCGTATTTCAAGTCCTGTCCCAGGCATCCCCGGGTTTTTTAAAGTATACTACGTTATATACCCCCGTCAACAAAAGAAAAAGGTGTCGTCGTCGCATCCCCGCCAACAAAAAATATATGGGTATATGGGGAGCCGAAAGAGCCGGCTCTCCACACTAAAAAGAGCCATTAGAGCCGCATCTCGAAAAGGAGCCGAAAATCCCATCACTACTAAAATAGCTTCATATTTTATTCCAGTAGCATAATCTTACACAAATATTGCTCCCTAATATATTAGGAGTTTCTAACAACAATCTGATCAGTATCCCTCTTATCAACAGTTTATACATGCAGGACGGTATTTGTTTACCCATAGCATTTCACAAAGTTGGAGAACATACAGAGATATTAATTGTCATTCCTTTTTGCATATTTAGATCCTGGGTCTTCTTTTACGCTCTCCTCTCCTCAGTTTACGCCAAAAGAATTTGGTTTAGGTTTAAGGACTGAGATTGCTACTGAAGAAAGACCATGTTGTCTGATGAACCATTTTAATACTGATTTGGTTTATGGATCATTATCCTGTTGAAACACACATTTTTGGCTTTTAAACAAGGAAACAGGCCCTGAGCACCACAGGTCCTCTACTCTACTTACTAGTGTTTCCTTTTTTTCTGTTGCTGTTTTTCCATTGTTATTTTCTTTTTAACGCCGAAACCGATTTCCACAGGAAAGCTCACTTATAATCTCGCCAGGTGAAAATGTAAGTTTTGAAGTCCAAGCAGATTTTGAGTAAGCTCTTGGGAATTTTATATGGATTGTAGATGATACACATAATTTCTGTTTACACCATAGAGAAAACAACATGTTGCATTGAGGAACAGAAAATCACTGTGTCGGGAAGTGTCAGGTACCAACTCTGTGTTGCTTTACCCCTCCGTTCGCCACAGGCAGGGATTATCTGTTTGTGCCACGCGTGTTCTGCAAGCGATACTTGGGGCGGGGTGCGGCGAAGAGACGGGCACAGTTTAAACATCAACAGGGAAAGTTTGGTCATATAAGCCGCGCATGATTTAGGAGAGGAGGGGTGCCAGGTTATTTACAGTATTTGGCACACTGCAGAATTTTACAGGGCGTGTTAATGTGTGTAAGGAGGATTCAGAAAGTATTAAAAAACCAAACAACCTCTTTTAAGGGTTCAATTTAACAACCGGTTGAGTTCCTGAAACAAGCGAAGACCTGCTCTAAAACTTCCAATAGCTTCCTCTGGTGGCTGCAGTCTCACATTGATTATTCATTTATTTATTTACGATTTCTCATGGAATGCAAGTTCTTGTTAATCACATTTCATACACGTATTAACAAGTACAGTGCAGTGGCGTGAAAAAGTGGGGTACGGCCATGGGGGCGCTGCGTGAGAAAGGGCGCTAGAACGATGATGGCGGAAAATGTGTTTTTAGTCCAAGAACGAGCTGCCACGCTATTTATTTATTTATTCATTTGATTCGTGTTGTTGTCTGGCGACAACAACATGCCTTTTCCTTCTTTTGAAAACAAAAGAAGGAATAGAAAACAAGGATAAAGATGTTGTGGGGATGTAAAAAGATTTTCAAAGTGGTAGACGGATAGCGGGTAAGTTATATCAGTCTATCAAGAGGTGGCTTCCAAATACTCATGTCACCTTAAGTTACTAGTAAAATCATATGACGTCTTCCAACGGTGTTCTGTGGTTATGTAATGTGTTCCTGTACACCTCAGAAAGTAGCTAGCTGCACCTGTACAGTGATAATTAAGATATTTACAACAAGAACTATGAAGGTTTGGATAAAGACAGCCAAGCAGTCTAAGACTATACCTTACAGTTCTGTGAATTTTTTTTACCCAGTAGAAACATTTTCCCATATTTCAATTTTAAATGATGAGTACAGGGCTGCACAGTGCAGTTGGTAGCACTGTTAGCTTGCAGCAACAAGGTCCTGGGTTCGATTCCCGGCCCGGGGTCTTTCTGCCCGGAGTTTGCATGTTCTCCCTGTGCACGCATGGGTTCTCTCCGGGTACTCCGGCTTCCTCCCACAGTCCAAAAACATGACTGTCAAGTTAATTGGTCTTTCTAAATTGTCCCTAGGTGACTGTGTGTATGGTTGTTTGTCCTGTCTGTCTCTATGTTGCCCTGCGACAGTCTGGCAACCTGTCCAGGGTGACCCCGCCTCTCACCCGGAACGTAGCTGGAGATAGACACCAGCACCTCCCGACCCCATTAGGGACAAGGGTGCACATAAAATGGATGGAGTTCATTACACTAAACTGTAATGAACCCATTAAAAACCTGAAAGAGAACCTTGTTAGGGTCTCTTAGGGTCTCTCAGAACACATTACAGCATCCTCTGGTTCAGAAACACAGCAAGTAAAGAAAAACTAGTTAACAATGTTAGCTAATTCACCGATTATCTTAAATAATCCACCTCATTCTTACAGGGAGTTACAAAATCTCCTCAACAATGGAAAAAGAATGTATTCGATTAAAGTGAAAGGCAGCTGAAACGCCGCGCTACATGCTAACAGAGTCATATTTCTGGAACAACTCAGAGCTGAAATATTTGTTATCAGAACAAGTCCGTTCCAGGAAGACAAACAGAGTAAGTGCAACAGCTGGAGTTCCAAGAAACCATATTCCTGGATGTAGCAGGTCCCAGCAGGTTTTTTGGAAAAGCTAGATGCTTCTGAAATATGTTATGAGCTAACTTATTAGGAATTGTGTTTATGGAATTGTGAGTTGAAAGTAAATTCCTGTCGTGAGATTTGTGCTGAACTTATTGAAAGGACAACTATCTGATTTAGATGATGGATTAACCTCTGCTCCCTAAACATCTCAATAAAAACAGTTGCCTATGACTCCATCTAACAGTATTTATCTAATAATCTAGAATTTAAGGGATATTTTCTGTTTATAACAGTATTAAAGTCAGTAGTAAGATTATTAAGAGGCTGTTTCTATTGTTCTAATAATACTGTCTGGAAAAAAGCTGAAGTAGGGAGAACATTAATTCTAACAGTCAGACTGAAATTGTAATCAAAGCAGGAGGAATGTGTCCTTAAGGACCTGGAACATCGCGGCAGGCTGTAATAAACCTCATTGGAAACCATAAAAAGTTCATCCTGGAAGCCTGTGGCGCTAAAGCCGATAACCGTCTCCCTCTTGTGTTCATTAATCAAAGTGAAAACAGTTCCACAATAATTTGGAGAAAGCAATCACATTTTAATGACAAAGATAACCTGGTTAAAAAGAAAATACACGTTTTCAAATTATTTTATTTATTAAGAAGGAAAAAAAATCTATAATGACCAATCCGCCTCTGTGATAGATGCGTAAAAAGTTATTGTGCCGCAAATCTAAGGCCTGAATGTACAACATCATTTTCCTCATTGTTCTGCTACATAATAGCGTCCATAAGTTTTAACAATAAGAACTGATGGTCAGACAATCTCCTTCAGGATGTTTTGGTAAAGAGCAAAAATTCATGATTCTATCAAATTCTGGAAGTTGTCCTGGTTCTGAAGAAACAAAACTGATGTTCTTTTGCTGTGTTAGTTTTACCCCTGATGGCGAACCGCCTCTGCACAATAGGCCTGATAGTTTCTAAAAAAAAATACATGGTTGATGTGATTTTTCTGAAATCAGTTCCTTTTACAAAAACATAGTCTAATTCTGTTTCTATTCCAAATAAAATGATAAATGCTTTGAAAGTACTTTCTGAATCCCAAAGGTGAACACTTTATCAACTCATTTAGTAGGGAAGTAAAAGTCTTTGGTCAGCATTGACACAACACAGGGGATTTGCTTTTTTCCATTAAATCCAGGCAAGTTGGAAGAAGATTCAAAGTGGAACGCCACCTTGTGGTTGACTCGCGTCATGATCTGCATCAGCTCCAGCTGTCCACTGAACTTACCCAGATTTTCACACAGTGACTGTATGAACCAGGAGCCGTTAGTGGTGTTTCTCCAGGAGTAAAAACCTGTCAGGTGGAGTGATGAGTTAGAGGAGATTCAGGTAAGAACAAACCAGATGAAAGTTGAAGAAAAATCCAATCAGAGTAAGTTACCTGGAGCAGTAGAGTACGCATACATAAAGTCTGCCTCCACAGGAATCTTCTCACACGTTTCCTCTACTGCAGCATCCGTCTCTACGCCATCGTCAAACTCTGAACCTCTGCACGCCTGGGACACAAAGAACGACAAGGTGAAAGAAAGAAGGAGATGAAAAACAAACCAATTCACTCGATTCCCCCTCCACACTCCCACGATAACGCCCACAAAGCTTAGAATGAAGCAGCATTTTCAGCTAATGAACTGTAGCTGACCTGTATGAAGAAGAGCTTTGGTTTCCCCACCAGACTCATGCAACGATGTCCTTTAATGCATGCGATCAGCTTTTCAAGCTTTTCGAACCGATCCGTGCCGTAAATCACCTCCTGGTCTCCGTGGCTGAGTAGCACACACACAAACGAGGCGTTCTGACTGTGGTCCTCCTTAGCCACTGCGCACAGAGCAACACAAGCCCTTACACCTGGGCATTTCTGGATATTTGTGAACCAAATGATATTAGTAATTAATATAATTTGCAAGCCACACCTCTGTTGATTGTTACAAATTCATCTGTGTGAAGGTCTGGTAAAATGAGAGTTTGAGGTTCTTCCTACCACCGACTGTAGTTAGCGTTGATTGTAGCACCGGCCACCTTACTGGTATAGCCAGGATGAGGTTGCCTGGCCAGTAAGGTGGAGTTATGCTGTTAGTCAACAGACGGCAAACTATTCTTGTTCTGCCATTTTAGTTCTTTGTCAGTGCATCAGTGTTATTGTTATGGCATTAGCATGAACTATTGACAGCGTCTGACAGAAGTTTAACACTTAACAGTGGGTTTAAGACTGTATTTCTTTAAGTTATGGTTGAATGAAGAGCAACTAAACCTTATAGAAGTTTGCAACAAATCTGCTTATGGTGTAGAGTCAATATTTACAGTGTTTATTATTCAGTAATTCACTCCAGTGTGGTGGATATCAACTTATGAACCAAATTCAGACTGATGGTTACCCATCCTGATCATAACTGATCATTTGCTTCAATGTCTTCTGCCAGGGATGCTAGAGCACCTGCCTGTTTTTCCTCTGGTCAATAACTGTTTTAATTTCTGTTTTTTATTATTATTTACAATGTATAATGCCCACGGTATTGTTTCTGGATTTAAAAGCCAGAAATCCTTACTAGTGCCCCACATTCTTGTAATTCTGTCCAACATAAATTTGATGTCACTTCTCAGAGCTTGTAGGTATTCATCTAAGAAGCTAAGGACAGTTTCTGTCATCTGTCACACTGACTACATGCAGAAGAACACAGTAGAGAATTCTTCTTATGGTCATATTTTGTGCTGTTGTATTGATGTACTCTGTTCTGTTGTTTCCAACATGTAAAGTACTGAACAAAATTAAACATCTGCATCAGACAACATATGACTACTGATAACTGAAAATGGCGATTGAAATTGATAATTGGCGCTTAAACTGTGCTTGTTAAAAAATCTCACACTTTTAAGTCAGCCAGCAGTTCCATGTGGTGCATAAGGTATCCTTTCTTCCCACTTGAGCGTCCCAACATGTCTGTGGATACCACTGCCCCCAGCTTTTTAAAAACTGACCTCAGATTCCCAGTGGGGTTAAGATCTGAGAGGTCAAGAATGTCTGCGTTCTGCTCTTTTAGTCACTTTGCTATCATTCTTAACTTGTGACACGGTGCTTCATCATGCTGGAAAATCCACTGTTCTTCACCAAAGTGCTCCAGGGTTTGTGGGTGAAGCTGATCATGGAGGCTGTTCTGATCCAGCTGATTCATTGAACAAAAGGCAGCCCCACACACTGATTGATGAGAGATTTACCAGAATAAATAACACTGCAGCAGTTTTGTAAGCCATCCAGAACCTTAGTCTGTCAGGTTTGCTGTAGAGAGAAGTAGCTCTGTTTTTGTAACAAGGCCACAGTCCAAAATTTTCCAACCAACTCAGCACCGACCTGTGACAGACCTCAGAGTCCACAGAGGACTAAACAATCTCAAAGCAGTTTTATATGTCTTAAAAAGCAATCATTAGCGTAAACTCTAAAAAGTTTAGTAACCTCTGGGTCAGACGGTCTGGTAATGAATCACCTAAATTTGAGAATGACTCAGTTGAACATGGATGAAGATACTTTGGTCAGACAGCACAACACGTCTGAACCACAAGAGTACACCCCGATAAAAACATTTCCTCTTGTGAGGTACGAGAACGGTGCCAGAGTCTCAGTGACTTAAACGAATTGGAGTTGATCAGTTGAGGTGCTGTAGTTACCTGTATCCATCTGTTTCATCATGTTATCCACGGTCTGGTCATTCAACAATCTGATCTTATAACCCAGTTTAGTGAATGTCTTAGCAACATTGGCAGCATCAACATCGGTTCCATTTCGGAAGCTCATTCCTGAAGGAAGACAAAGAGGAAATCCGCTCAGCGTCTGGACGGTAGCTCCAAGAAGCCAGTGTGAGATCTGTGGCCTGCATTTCATGACCGATGAAATCTAACATTTTAAAAATCGCAGAATTTCCAAACACACCACAACAGGGTGAGTTCACACACACATCGTGTTTTAATGGATTTTATTGAAGGCTTCTTTCGTTAGAGCAAAGGATGAAAAAAAAATTTATTAATGAATCCAAGCAAGAGTAAATATCCATGAATATAAAATAAGATTAAATTTGTATGTTTTAACGCATCTTTAACTACTTTTTCCATCTTCTTCCAAGAAAGTAGATTTTTTTTAAAAAGTGAACATCTTAAAGAGAAGTTGTTCTTTAGTCATATTTCTGGCTCAATTCATACATTAAATGAATCGGACTGGTAAATCGGACCCCTTTGTCTTCACTGATGAAACAAATTTAATTAATCGACTTGTGCCTAAGACTCTGAGACCATATTTGGGCAGCGTGTTGTTAAAGAATGAGCAAAGGGTGAAGAGTTTAAGAAAGTAGAAACAGGAGAAAAAATGTTAAATAACACAAAAACCTTAAAGAAGATCTGACTGATCAATTTATGTGACTGTGTGGCCTTGAATGATACAATAACATGCAGGTCCAAGTTAGGTGAATAAATGAGAAGAAAAATAAAAGAAGCAATGAATTAACTGATAACTATAACATATATAAACGCACATAATGCAAGACATTTACATAAGAAGATCATAATAAAACCTGACTTCTTGACATAGTAAAAATAAATTGTAATGATAACAGGGGTAGTTTAGAAAAATAATCTGTGGTCTAAAAATATTAATAAGGCAGCTTTAATCAGTAATAAAAACTTGTTTGAGGCTGATTTGTGTTTAAGCTTTTAGCAAGACCTGAACAAAAATAAACATAGCTCAATATTTTTGTTTTTGGGATTTAATCCGACCAAAATTAAAAAATAAAAATAAAATAAATTAAGGTAAAACCTGATTACTTAATAACTAGTGTCCTTTTTAGTGACAAACATCATGTTCTATATCACGTTAATGTGAAATCTTACCAGTGTTTTTGAGGAAGTTCTTGTTGTTGATAATGAGGCAGATTCCCATGGAGGGGTAGTCCGTTCGGTAGCGGTAAAGGTCAGAGGTAGTACCTTGACTATCTGAGCTGTTCTTCACCTTCTCATCATCATCATCAGCTGCTGCTGGAGCTTTGCTGCTGCTGCACACATGGGAACACACAGAGACTCCTGAGGCTATTTCACTCAAACCAGAAGTACTTGTTCATCACCTCAACACTGAATAATAATGATGTGACAAAAGTCGAAATGGCTTTCAGCCTAGTTTAACACGTGAACAGAAGCTGGATGTAAAAGGTTCCCTATCAGTCGAACTTGGTAGGGAGCCAAGATCATATTGGTTTCTGTGGAAAGCAAGATGAACTTTCTTGTTTGACAACAAGAAAGTTGCAGTTTACGTTCATAAAGGGGAGAGAGGCCTGGACAAAACAACAAAAACAAAACAAAGAAACAGTCGCTACCTCTTTGGAGAGAATTTTGAGGCGTCCACGGTGTCTTTAGCCCGGTCTTTGCCATTCTCTGCCATGTTCCTACAGACATTAGCAGACAAAAATAAACAGCAAAGGAGGAATCAGAGCAGAAGATAAGGGACAACATCTAGGAGTCTTATTTCCTGCTGAGAAGCAGCACCTTTCAAAATCACTCGAGTTGAACTATCTTGGAAATTAAGAAAATTCCCTTTGTAGCTTCTGAAGCAGAATGTTCCAGACAAACCTCACTGGGTTTCATCTGACAGACTAGCACCATTATACTACACATAATGGAAACATGTTTAACATAAATTTGGTGCAAATAATCTGTTATTATTTATTTAATGAACTAATACAATGAAAATTTAAAACAAATCAGTTTTAAACAGTTCTGTTTCATGAACTAATAGAAATTGCAACACATATGCAATAAGCATGTGTTTAAGCTCAAAGTCCGTCTGTGTGTGTACACTGATTTTATTGTAAATGCAGCCAGCAAGTCCTGCAGATTCCAGCTAGACACAGGTGGATTTTAAGACCTCTAACACCATACTCTTGTGCTAGAAAGGTCCAGTCAAAGCACAGATCTAGATCCAGTAGAGAAAAGAAAATACTGTTCACAAAAGTTCTCCATCCAATTTAAACTAGAGAGGAATTAAGAAAGAAGAAGCAGCTACTAGAAGCATACCCCAGGAAACTTTAAACGTAGGTGTTCTTTCAGCAAAAGGTGCTTTTACAAACGACTGATTTGGGAGGGGTCCGAATACAAGCTCACGCCACACTTTTCAGATGTTTTCCATGCCAAAAATATGTTTGAAAACTATCTTTCTCATTCTGCTTCACAATTAGGCCCTATTTTGTGTTTGTCAATCATGTAAAAAGAATAAAGTTTGTTTGTAGGGAACCAAATAGGAAGATGTTAACTGACAAACAGCTTTTGAGCCTCTTTTTGCCTTTAACCTGCTTAAATCAGCGTCATACCGTGTTCAAATGTACCTGAACGCATCTGAACACGGATCACTCAGCCAGGTATGCGGAGTGATCTTATCAAAAGATAACTTTTGTATGAACCTGACTCACTGACGTGACCAGGGATTTCCTTCTGTAATCCGCAGATCAACTACATAATTTCAGTTCAGGAACATTAACCTTTAAAACCAGACACAAGGCTGAAGAAACAGTGTAGTTCCTCTGTGGGGCTGTCCGCTTTATTCCGGACCAAAGCAGTTTTCTCACACATTTGTTTAGCTGAAACAAATGGCTCAGACTTGGAATATTGAATGTGCTGCTCTGAATTTCATTAAGGCTCAAAATCAAAGTACTATTTAAACACTGGCCATTTACAGCTCTATATAGACAGCAAATTTTAAGTAAAAAACGAAAATGAAAATAATTTATGCAACAGGTATGAATCACTTTATAGCAGCGTAATCACATCCAGTTTACAGTAAACGATTGTATAACACGTAGGAACCATTAACATGACTATATATGACTATATTTCGGTACAAGCTAAAACAAATAAAGAATTAATAGGTCATTGTTAATTCCTCGCGAGGACCCATATTACACATACATATTAGAAGAAGACACTAAAAAAAGACTTCCTCTGTTCTGCTGCTGTACCAAACTGTCTGGAACACCCACCTTATCGATACAGCTGGACCAAACCCGACACACCTCAGAGGTTTCCGGCTCTTTACCGTGAATAACAGCAACAAACTCACTATAGTCACCTTGAACCTACCTTTAGTAGAGACGTGTGATAGAAGTGCTTAATGGAATGAGTGAACTTAAAGACATTATAGGGGTTTTTTCCTCTCGAGGGTATAAACCTGACACTTTCAGCCAATCAGAGACGCTGTAGGCGGATCAGTGAAAAGGACTGGTCGGAAGCTGATTGGCTGAGAAAGTGCTCGTGGTTAACCTTGATGTAACCTAGTCGTTTCAAGTAATTTTACCTCTATATTCTTATGCTATTACTTCTAATATAATTAATAATACTAAATCCACAGAAACATATTGAAAAACCGCATTTATTGAATATGTTTATCTCACATTATAGTTACATACACAAATGCTAAGAAAAATCAAATTATTTTTTATATTTTATTATCTTCTTAGCCTGGACGGGTCTCTGAATGAACTTTGTTTCCAACAACAGAGCCGGTAAACTGGATGCTCCAAACTGCAACAAAAGAAATAAAATGTCACTTATGCCTCAGATATGAGCATGCATTATGAGATAAAAGGCAACTAAACATAAAATTGTACCTTCTGATGAACATAAAAATCTAGTGAATGCTTCACCTTTTGGCAACCGGCCTTAATGAGTAAAATGCCCTCTATTTTTTTATTATTATTATTGTATTATTACTACTGAAATATTCCTACTGAATGTTTCAGTAGGACAAGGGTGAAAAAGAGAACAAGGAAAAGATACATTATTTTGACAATTATTTTACTAATACCCCTAATAATTACATACTACACATTTCAGAGTGAGAATACGACACTGTCTTGACAGCTGACGTTTTCATCACAGGTGCTAAAAATGTGGTGGTCACCGTTTTCACAGAAAGTATCTAAATCTCGCCATCTATCGTCAGCATCCCGCTGCGTTTCTACCGTCTCTTTCTCAGCGGGGCGCTTGCGTCGGTGGGCCAGGTAACGCGCGGTCAGCTCCCTGACGTTGTGGAGGAACGCCCGGCCTCTTCTGAGATCGTCCAGTCTCTGCTGGAGCTCCGCTTTCTCCTTCTCCAGCAGCAACAGCTGCCTCTCTGCCCTGCATGACAAAAACCAGACAACAGGAATTCACAAACTCTAACACTGTGCATAACGTCCCTTCAAAAATCACACTGAGAAAACATCAGATGACTAAATGTTTGTGGAGAAGGGACCCGCAAGTTGTTTTCATTTTTCCTCACCTCATCAGCTTGTGTTTGGCGTTCAACAGTCTCTGAGTCTTCTTTCGAATCAAAGAGCCCACCTGCCAAAACAGAAACCACAGAGAACCGATCAGCTCGTCACCAGCAAGCCTGCCTCTAGATGCTAGCCACTAGCCGGAGCTGCTGGATTTCACTCTGGAGAAGCATGAATGTTACCTTTATGTTCTCTCTTTTCAAAGACCTGAGGTCCTTCAGAGATGAGATCTGAGGAAGAAAAGAAACTCAAAAAATGCATCTGATATTTTCAAAAAACTGAGTCACTTTTTCAGATTTAAATTAATTTTAGTATCTGAGTACAGCTTTGCAGATGTGTTTTTAAAAAACTAAGACAGTGTTTAATTCTGACTATGACAAGCTAATATGTGTGTACTTCTCTACTGATTATACTTCCCATAATCCTGTGCTGCATCATGTCACATGACCAAAGACAAACAGCAACAACATAAAAAAAAAATATCGGTTGTTAATAATCGACCGGTTTTATTTTACTTTGTATAGAGGACTCCCATCTGCAACTGGAAGACATTTTAAATATCCAAAATATAAAAAGACAAACAATAAATAAAAACCACACACAACCAAGACCATGAAAAAAATTAATTATGTCTCTAAACAAAATTGCCCTTCAAAAAAAATAATCGTCAACAGCTGAAATTTATGAGCTCATTTTAACTTATGCGATTAATTGTGACATCGGGTTTAGTCCTGATTAACATTTTTCAGACTGCGTGGTGAAGTGTTTGCACGTATAACGGAGAAGCGGTGTCGCAGGGCGAACCTGTTCCTCTAGCTGAGCCTCCACGTTGTTGGCGAAGCACGCGACGGACTCTCTGACTGTCGCCGACTCCACCGTCTCCCTGGAAACCAGCGCGCAAAAGAAGCGAAAGTGGCTTTTGATGCAAAGCAAAAGAGTTGGTTTGCAGGTTGCTCCATGTGGGAGATTTTACCCGTACTGCTGGCAGAAATCCAGCACGGCATCCAGCACCACCTCTAACTGGGATCCTCCTCGGCCGGCGCGCTTCTTCCGCCCAACGCCGCCGTCAGCTTTGGCATCTTCAGCTGCAAATGTTCACATCTAAAGCTCAATACAAGCACATTGGAGCTTGAAAATACTCAACATACTCTTATCTGATGGGGACTTTCTTCCCAAACGGTGCCGTTTAGTCATCATTGGACTCGGATTCTGGAAAATGACCAACAAAAAATGGAAACGGTCATACGAACGTCATGCTGCTGCTTTCAGGCGGAACATGGGTTCATACCCAAACGCTGCCTTCATTATCCTCCTCATCGGAGAAAGGATGAGGAGGAATCCTGCGGTTCCTCCGGGCTCCATCCGAGTCAGACTCCTCCTGGAGAGAGAGAGAGAGAGAGAGAGAGAGACAAAAAAATAAAAGTTGTGTGAACAGCATTTTTTCTCCAGACTCTTGTCATTTTTAATGTACCAACACAAAACCTCTGTAGAAATGTGGAGAGGTTCTGTGTTTGTCAGGGTTTCCCCCCTGTGCATCATAAGCCTGGCGGGCCATCAGGCTTTATAGTTGCTGTTCAGGTATTAATCTTCCAATCTTTCAATAACACAGGGTTATCAAGTGATATTTTCAAATTTCCTGTCAACTTTAAATGGTTTATTCAACTCAAAAACACGACGGGCCTCTGGATGAATGGGCCCAACCACCGGGCTTAGCAAGTTATCTTGGGGAATCATTGTTTGTACGTAAGAAACTGACTATAACCTCACTGACCCTGCTTTGAAATATTGTCTTCTAACAATCTTTACCTCAGACTCTGAAGTCTTCTCATCAGCTGATTCGCTCGCCGTCTCGCCCTCCTCCTCCAGCTGCTGCCTCTGTGCCGGTCTGGAAGGGGGAAAGAAAAAATGCGGAAACACCTCAAAAAAAAATTGGCATATCATGATTTTTTTTTTTATCATTCATTTCAGAAAGTGAAACTCATATTACATATTACATAGAGAGAATAGAAATTGACATTTTTTTCCAGAAATCTGACATTTCTGTGTAAAGAAATGTCAGATGTATTTTTTTTAAGTTGAGCTTATGTAATATTAAAATTTTCTGAGACACACAATTTGGGGTTTTTATTAAATGTAAGCTATAAACATCAAAATGATAAGAAATAAAGGCTTTGAGGAGCAATGTTATTTGTTTTCCAGGCACAGAGAGACATTTTTTAGAATACACAGGTAACTATGTTACCAGCTGTTGTTATAAAAATGCTATGTATTTATATATGACTTGAGAAATTTGACTTCCTGATATAGAACCTTGACATTGGGCCTCTGTTTCTTTAAGAAGTTCATACTTTTTCTGAAACTCTGCCTTCAGGAAGACATCACAACATTTCTCCTCTATTAACCCTTTAACAACGTTTTTACCAACGTTGCACTGAGAAGTAGCTCCTATAAAAAGACCAGCAGATGCTCAGTTACATCAGGTGTTTGCTATTTGCTGCTAGCTAGTCTGAAGTACTAGCTAGCAGTCTGAAGGACGTCACAGGGGAGAGTGTTCTGTGAGGTTGAAGTTTGGTAGCTTGAAAACTGCCCCTAAGAAGAGGAGCTTCATCCTCGAAGGCAGAGCTAGCTCCACCCAGCCGTTTTGCACAGCTGAATGGTTGCCATGGAGATTAATGGATTTCTCAAACATGCACGAAATCAAGGCAACACTCCGGCTATGTTCCTGATGAGGGAATAACATTACAACATGATGTAAAGCTCAAAAAAGTCAATTTTACACAATAATGCCCCTTTAAAATATTTCAATCCACCTGCTACGAATCTATGCAATATGATTTACGTTGTAAAATGGGTGACAAAAAAAAAATCTCAAACTTTTCACCCAATATTATATTTTTTTCAGTTGTCTGAAGTATTGACTGCCTCTTTTAAAATGGAACAAATTTGTTTTTGTTACATTTTTCCTCCTGTTATCATGATGAACTCTGAGCAGCGTCTCTCCGTTAGTGTACTGACCTTCCAGCAGCCGTCCTTCCTGGGGTTTTCCTCATCCCGACAGGCTTCTTCCCACTCAGACGCCGACTGGTCGTCGCCATGGACCGGGTCGTTTTGGACTGGGTCATTTTGGACCTCTCCGCTGTCTCGTCTGGCTGCCTTTCTGCTGCTCCCTTTAGTTGCCTGATTGTTGGCCAATGAGCAACGGATCTGAACTGTTGCCGAAATGATGTGGAATAAAGGAACAAAGCGCTGAACTTTACCTGGCTCTTCCCTTCCCTCCTGTATCAGTCCTGCTCTTCTTCTTCCTCTCCTCTTCCTCGCCTCCTCTTGAGCCTTTTCTCTTCGCAGCAGCTCCCTGCTTTTCGACAGGAGCGATCTTCCCTCTTTGTCCTCGGTTTTTGTCCAACTGTCCCTCCTCCTGGGCATGCAAGTGCTCCTCCAAGGCAGTGCTGTGAAGAGGGTTGCCTAGGGAACAGATCCAATAAAGGTTTGACTTTCAATAGGTAAACGAAACTAATTTAACACATGAATTTGGGAAAATGGGTTGAATTTGTTGGTGCAGTAATACGGGGGGACACTCACTATCGTTCCTCTCCAGCCCCTCCAAGAAGCTGGCTTGGTCCACAACAGATAGACTGATAGACTCCATCTATTTAGGACGTAAACAACAGGTTTACAGTTCAAGACTTACTGATTTTTCAGCACAGAGTTGATAAGACAGCGTTTAGAGACAAACTCACCTGGCTATTGTGCACCTGGCCTGGAGGCACTTTGGCCCCTCGGCCCTTTCTGACGCTGCAGGAATGAGAAAACAGAGACGGGCCATTATTTTTACAGCTTAAACAATCTGCCGTGATATACATTTATTTTTTAATTGTGCTTTCTAAGGTTACACTTCAAACACCAACTGAAAGTATCTTCACAGATCCACTTTTTTGAAAATCAGCAAATAACTGGACATGTTTAGGTTCATCATCTAATTTCTTAATTTTCTGTTCGACTGTAACCTATTGAAAAAGTTTCAGCAAAATCAATGAAATGCAAATAAAAATGAAGGAATTTTAAAACAGGCCTATGAAATCTAAAACATATTTGGAGGAAAACAAATTGTGTTTGCAATGATGCCTTAAAAGTGAACATAATAAATAATAATAATAATAATAATAATAAATTATAGAAAAGGCAGCTGTTTTCAGTTTTAAAAGGTCATCAATCAAAAAAAATATCTGTTTCTCTGCATTTTATTATGTCTATGTTAATTTTAAGTGACCTGGACTGGATTACTATAACGCCATTTTAGAGCAGCATTATTGTGAAATATTTTGTTTAATTTAAAAGCTAAATATTTTCACTTTTACTTGAGAACAAGGAGCTGGTTGGAGTCATTCTATCCTTTTCTTTAACCGCTTGTGACGTAGAGCGCCCTCTAACGGCGGTAATAGACACTGACATTTCAGCTTACTAACTAAATAAATGTGACTCCGTACTGAGTAGAATAACCCAGTCCAGCTTTAACTACTCGAAACGTTTAAGTTACACATTACATGCTAACCTTAATGTCGTGACATTCTGTAACAAAACGTATTCAACCTATTTAAGAGTGAAAACAGAGCGTTATTTTTCTATTAACGGCTTCAGTCTTTTTTATTACTGAGCTTTCGAACAACAAAATGTGGATTTATTATGACATAAAACTAAAACAAACTGCTTAGACGGGTTAGTGTAATGTCCTCACCTCATTCTCTTCAGTGTTTTGTAGACACCGTTAGCTCGACCTGAAACAGCTGCTTCCCGCAAAACAGTTCGAGTTCCGGACGGAACCATTCCGCAAACACCGAGGGGGAGAGAGGAATATTTAAACGGTTGGGCAGAGAGGGAAACTCTTGAAATTCAGTTTAAATAAAACAGCATACGTTTTAAAAACTAATTTAAAGTCAATCCTTAATAGATGTTTTAAAAACAGGAGTGATTTAGAAAATGTCTTTAAATATTGGAATCTATCGCTCGAAATGTGAATATGGAACGGTCCAGTTCTACGGAAAGCGGGAGGTCATTTTACCTTTCTTCGCCATTTCAGAGCAATGAACTTGAACCATTGCATGTGGTGATACTTTTGTTTTAATTTAAAAAAAATCTAATTCTTCATAATTTTATTGGATGTAATCTGGAAACGTTACATATTTTAATTACCCCCTCAATTCTTAAAAACAACCAGAAGTTTAAAAGTCAAAATTATTTTATTCATATTTAAAAAAAAAAAAAAAAAACAGAAGTAGAACAAATTTTAACTGTAACTAATTAAAGTTAATTTTGATGGAATGAGATATGACTTGGGGTTAATTTTTCCCTTCCAGCTGATTGTGACTAACCATCAAGATTGTTACAAGATAAAGTTTGCAGGGAGGGTTAAATTTCTTCTAATAAAGCTAATGCTGCCCTGAATTGATCAGCCAGAACTAGAATTTGGTCCAAATTAATAACAAAAAGAAGGAAACAGTCAATTGAAGAAGCCATTTATGAACAAATATGCAACACTAGTGTGATTTAAGCCTCTTCAAGTCTGAGACTGCATTTAATAAAAACGTAAGACTGTTTAATCTTACAGAAACTAATCAGATTTGAAAGGAATCCATCGTTTTACTGTTTACCAGTTTTTCTTAATTTTATCAAAGCAACAAATAAAAACAGAGATGAATTACCACATCTAAAAATGCTGCATGGTAAATAGTTTACACAGATATTTTAATATTTCTTTAATGAAATCTTTTACAAAATGAAAACCTAGTGATTAACTTTTCACTAAAAAAAAAGAACATTCATTTAGGAAAGGTCCTTTTGCCAGTAACCTTTTCTCATTATTATTATAAATAAACTAATACATCACAAAGATTTCCCATGTTGTTCCCATAGGTACCCAAACACAGATAGATCGGACTGCGTTGTTCTCAGTGTCTGAACTAGTTCATGAGGCACCAAGCTTATTCATACATTAACAGTGAAAACAGTTTAAAATGACTATGCTGATCTAAAAATGGCTGAGACTGTTGTGGTCCTTATCCACTAGCACCTAGCACTGTAACTCGACGTGTGGCTTTTTGCCAGACTTTGTCTCTGTTGGGAGTTTTAATGAATAGCGGTCGGGTTATTGTAAGAGCATCACTCCTGTGATGCAAACAGAGGATCCACCCCCTAAACAATAAGTAACTAATAGTCTTCCGATGTCACGAACCCCAGCAAAATCAAAGGGTCTGACAGCATGTGGCTAGTCAAGCTGAGTGTGTGCTAATAGAAAAGGACCATTAGCTTAAATATATGGCTTGTAATCAGTTTGTACATGTGGCTATTCCCACCATGATTCCTGATGGAGCAGGAGAGACTGTTTCCCTTTAAAAATTTCACATAAGAGCTGATTGGAATCATCTTAAAAAATATTTTAAAAATTATACATTTGTATTGTAGTGAGGTTTGATCATAGAAAACACTTCATGTGTAAAAACTCTTCTGGACTGAGGTTTAGTGTTCCACAGATCCCGTCATGGAAAAGCTTGACCAACACTAAAAGCTGCATGTCGGCCTGCTCTGCTCGTTTCTTGTGTTCCAGCTCGACACCTTGGAGCTTCCTGTTCAGCCTTGTCGCCTCTGTCTCTCTTCACAACACAAACGGAGCTCGTGAGCCCTCCTACATGCTGATCCCAGCGTACAGCTCATCTATCTGGGATCTGAAGTGCTGGCGCAGTTCGTTCCTCTTGGCCTTCATTGTAGGGGTGAGCAGGCCGTTCTCGATGGAGAACATCTCTGTATGGATGTGGATGGCTTTAACCTGCAGGACACCGGTTGTGTTAGAGGAGAATAATGCTTCGTCAGCAACTCATCTCAGCTTTGTTACATTTCTACAGGATTCACAGTCTTGCGAATCTCGTCTAGAAGCCAGTGTTGCACCTGCTCAAAGGACTTGAGGCCTCCCTCTTTGCCAAGCCGCACCATGTCCTCCAAAATGGCTGCCTTGACCTCCTATAAAGAAAAATAAAACTGTAAACATGATGTCCTCAAGAAGCTGATTTCAAGCTAATTAAAACATTTTCCAGTTTAAAAAAAAAGAAGAGGGTTGAAACGATACATTGAATTTCTTGTGATTAATCGATTGTTAAAATAATTGTCAACTATTTAGAAATCGATTTATCGTCAAATTGAGTATACAGACTCAAAAATAAGGACATTTGCTGAAATAAGAACACAGAGCAGTAATTAAGTCAAAACTGTACAAAATATACGTACATATGGACTTTGTCAGTTCTACCAAAACTCCTCAAGTGGCAGTTTTAGCTTCACCTGGTTCAAATTATTTATTAGAAAAAGAAAAAGAGTCCTAAACTCCTTTCACTATCCAATTATTAATTGGTTAATTGACAAATTAATCAACAGATCAGCCCTACACTGTATTGATGTTGAGCTCAATTGATGTTAGGAGTATTATTTTAGCTGTGGATGCCGACAAAAGATCAAGCGTTCAGGTAAAGAAATGTTATATTAAGGTATTTTAGGCAATAAAATGCTTATTTTCTTATTTGGATGCATCTTTTAATGGAATTCTAATGTTATACAAAAATATCAATGAAACTTCTGCAGAATGTGTCATTTTTTCATCTGATTAATCGATTACTAAAATAATCGTTAGTTGAGGGCTAAAAGAGTATGTGTATAGTAAAGCTCTGAAAATTGGCTTTGCCATTAAGTGATTGTAGAAATTTTGTGCACAGTTTGCTGGGATTACCGCTTTCCCACACAGCTCCTGGTAGCTTCCCTGCAGCCTCAGCGTCTTCTTGGCCCAGCTACACAGGAAGTCGGGGTCAGGGACCACCACTGCTACCAGACAAGCCTGGAGACAACAGTTACACCCGTCTCAACACGGTAGGCAGCCTGAGATGAGCTTGAGAGAAACCAAAACAGTTTGGCTTCAAGATGGCTGACCTGCAGACTGTCTCCATGCACAAACACCTGCACCACTGCATCACTCCTCATGTAGATGTTCTCGATCTTCTCAGGAGCGATGTACTCGCCCTGGGCCAGCTTGAAAATGTGCTTCTTCCTGTCGACGATCTTCAGCGTGCCGTTCTGTGAACAGATGTGTGTACTGTGTTACTATTCCCTGCAACATCAAGGCTTCTGATAAGAAGGACGCAGTGAGAAGCAGCAGGAACAAAGTCAGATTCACATTAGGGGCCGATGATTAATCAATAAAGATTTAATTTTTGCAAAATATGTATTTTTTCGCCCCCAAACAACGCACTCCTTGGGTTCTCATAATTCAGAATGATGTCGGCTTGCTCAAGGCCGCCATCTTGTTTGACAAGCGCATTTTAAAGCTTCTATTTATGTGGACTTGAAATCTAGGTCAACTCTACAATGGAATATTAGGGCCAAACTTTATTTTAAATTACAAGAATAAAGTCAGAATATTACCAGAATGAAGTTGTAATTTAAGAGGTACTAAGTAGTGCTTTTGAAATGAAAAATAGCAAGAAAGTAAAAGGAGAAAACAACACAGACTAAACTGGTCACATCAGATCTTGATAAGTCTACAAACTTCCTCATAATTTCAGTACATTCTTCTGGTAAAAATACATCTCCAGTCTGCTAATATTGTGACTATATTCTGATCATTTAACAGAAATTCTGGTAACCTTGCCCTAATACTCCATTGCACAACTCACAGAAGCGATGACTGAAATAAAAGACACTTTTTGAAAATATTTCCCGTCAGTGAGAAAATTTAAAAAATCAATTAAAATTGAATCTGGTATGACAAGATCTTTAAGCAATATCGCTATAATTCACATAGAAAAAATGTGAGAATAAATGAAGCTGGATGAACATACAGGGAGCCACTTCCCGATGTCTCCGGTATGCAGCCATCCGTCTGCATCTATAGTCTCTGCGGTCTTCTCTGGGTCTTTCAGGTAGCCCTGGAAGACGTTTGGACCCTTCACACACACCTAAAAAAAAACAACACACACCTACATGTAGAAGGGAGAGAAGGCTAAACAAAACCACGTGATTCCATCGGCTGGTGTTAGTGTCCCACCTCCCCTTCCCCGTTTACAGCCAGGTAGTTCATCTCAGCGACATCCACCAGTTTGATGGAGTTGCAGGGCAGAGGAGGTCCAACGTGACCTGCTGAGCAGAGGTCGCTCTCAGTTCACGCCTCACTGGCTGATTAGACGCTTTTGTGCGGCAAAACGTTACCTGCACTACAGTCGCCAGGAAGGGTCATCGTACATCCGGCGGTGCACTCTGTCTGCCCGTAGCCTTCGTAGAGCTGCAGAGCAACAAGACTGGATTAATGGGGATCTGATTTATGAAACAGCAGAAAGCAAACCTTCAGCTGAACCGTTACCTGACAGCCGATAGCAACTCTGAGAAAGGAGAGGACTGTAGGGGAGATGGGAGCCGCTCCTGTCACCATGAGACGCACGCGGCCTCCGAGGCTGGCCTGTAGGGGGCAGCATGGGATACTATTGAGAAATCTAAAACAATCAATATCAGTCAAAATGATCAGCAAAGTCTGATTTACCCTTATTATTACAATGATGTTTATATCTTACAGTCTTTCAGCAGAAACACTGCCTTACATGGGTCTAATCTACTTTGCAGTAGTGTATTCTTATGAAGCATGGAGATGATTTTACATCATTGCCACTCAGTGAATCCAACTAATCCATGTTTCGGCTGCAGACGGCTCTGTTTTGTTAAAGTCAGGTAAAGAACCAGAACCGAAACACGACAAGGAGCAAAATGACCAGCAACTACTGCTGCCACTTATGCAATGAAAAATTAAAAACGTGTTGAGAAAATGTTTTGTTTCCTTTGAGTTGAGGAACAATAGGACAATAGGAGGAACAGTAGGACTTCCTGTTCCCAGCAGAGAATTCTGCGGCAGAAAAACAAGAGTGGTTCTGCGTACCTGGACCTTCCTGAAGATGAGTCGATCCCAGATGCCGTCTGTCCGCACGATGCCTTTCATGACCTCTGCCTGCTTCCTCCTGTACGCCAAGTCCAGCAGCCAGCGCTTCAAAGAGGTGTTGGCCTGCCCAAAGATCTGAGCGTGCACACGTACACACACGCACGTACACACACGCACGTACACACACGCACACACACCCACACACACGCACGGACATGCATGCACACACACACGCACACGTAAACGGTCAGTGAAAACAAGGTGAGCCTCATCATTCCCAACCCCCTTTTGATCACATGGTAGATCTAAAACTTCTAGAGCTGACACGATTAATCGTGATT
Organism: Brachyrhaphis roseni; assembly: GCA_903066815.1. Lineage (NCBI taxonomy): Eukaryota > Metazoa > Chordata > Actinopteri > Cyprinodontiformes > Poeciliidae > Brachyrhaphis > Brachyrhaphis roseni. The sequence goes on from CAEFZY010006706.1 coordinate 22,257, forward strand.
AATCGATTACTGAAATCAGTTAACCAATAACTGGAGTATTCAGACTGTAAAAGTGGCCAGTAATTAAACCAAAGCCTTTACAAGAATCTTTACATTTTGCATTTAAGATGAAAGAACCTTCTTTGCATGTACATATCTACAACCCAGAACTCAAGTGGGAGTTTTAACTTCACCTCAAATTCTGTTTTAAAACAAATCTCATATTAAGCACCATTTGCTATCCAGGTATCAATCCAAAAAAAAACAACAATAGCTCAGTAAATTGTATGTTTATTAGCTGTGGATGCATCCTGTTGCTCCAGATGATCAAACATACACTAAAGAAATGCTGTCGTTGCATTTTAGGCAATAAAATATTTACTTTCTTAGTTAAAGCAGGAATTTTTTTGCTTACTTGCATTTTTATTAGATTTCTAGTAGTGTAAAAATGGCTGAAGTGAAAAATCTGTGGAATGTGTCAGTTTTTTAATTGATTAACCGTAAGAACAATTGATAGAATAATTGATTACTAAAATAATTGTTAGTTGTAGACCTATCATAGAGCTGCCAGTAGACGTTAAGGTGGCTCACTCACCTTATCATACATTCTGTTGAGAAGTCTGGGTACAACTGGGAACACTGTAGGCCTCAGTGCGATCAGATCATCCGATAACCGGCGGACGTCTCCCTGGAAGAAGCCGATTCTGGCTCCATGCACCAGGATGACCCCCTGTCAGACAAAGATGGCACCGATAACATTTTTTGCAGAGTGCTCCTGCAGTGGAGATGATGGAGCGACTAAAAGGTGGCAACTTGAGATGTACCTGGACTATCCTTTCAAACATATGAGCCAAGGGGAGGTAGGAAATATGGACGTCGCTGGAATTCAGCGGACAGTACAGCTACAGGACACAACAGCAAGGAAGGTAGAAACACCAGGGTGAGTGATTGAAATATCTTTGTATGCTTGAAATAAGATAAAACTTACAAGTAACTTTTCAGCAAGATAGAGGAGCTTGATTTAAGTCAATAATTTCTTAATATAACTAGAATTTTTTCATCAATAAGTGAATTAATCTGCCAGCGGAAGAAGATCCTTTTCCCATTTTATAAGTTAAAATAATATAACTTATAAGTTAAAATATCTTTTTGCTTCCCCAAATCTCCTAGATAAAAATCAGAGCAAATTTTAGAAGCTGAAAGTTGAATTTAAAGAAGCGAAAAATAAGTGTTTTTATCTGGATTGTAAGTCCAGATAAAAGCTCTCACCTCTGTTAGTTTGATGAAGGAAGAGTAGTTGGACACAATGTTGCCATGTGTTAACATTGCTCCTTTCGGGCTTCCTGAAAATGAACAGCAGCATGGAGGCTTTGGTCATGAATGGAGGTGTTTAGTGTGCGGTTCAGACGGCGTGTTACCTGTGGTTCCACTGGTGAAGCAGATGACTGCCATGTCATCAGGCTGAGGAGGCTGACGGGGGTCAAACAGACGAGTTTAAGGTCACGTTTGCTAGAGTTGGACAGTTCTGGGCAGAGTTGGTGTTACTTACAATCGGCTGCTTGTAGTTGGCCTGACCGAGAGCCTGAGGAAGAGGAAGGTAAAACAAGATGGTAAAAGAGGGGAGAAAAGGACATTTGATTCCTTCAAACTGAAAATGGTTTAGGAAAAATGAAAATGATATAAAGATTGGAAACAACTCAGCAGAGAGAAAAATAAAAGTTTCCCAACAAGTAAAATCCATTACAGGATTAAAAAACCAGCCTTAAAATCCACCAGTCAGACATGATGTAGAGGTTAAGAAGTGTCTCCAGACCTCCGTCTCCTGCAGGCTCAGGATGTGGACTCCAGTCTGCTGGGCCCTCTCCACCAGGCTGGCGCTGGGGGTCTCCATCAGAACGATGGTCTTCACCGAGTGCTTCATGTCTGTAAGGCAGTCTAGCACCAGGCTGGCTTTGTCCGTCACGTCACACACTATGGTAGAGATGGAAGCTGCACAAACACAACCCCGACGTACAAAAGAGGTTTGAGTCAAGGACAGGCTAAAACACGCAACTTATAGCAGCAAGCGTAACCTTTGAACCTTTTCCATATTTCCTAGCATCACAAGGACAAACCTTTATGTATTTTAATGGGATTTACCAACATAAAATAACTGTGATTGGGAAGGTAAATGTGAACATGACTTTCAAAGGTTGGATGAACTAAAATCAGAAAAGTATTTTTTTTATTATTATTATTTAAAATTTTATTTACGCATATCAGACTAAAGAAGGCCAAATACAAAAGCACAAAATATAAATTTTTAGCAAAAAATTGTAAATATATATTTATAAGCACTGCAACTATCTGATTATTCTGATGATTAATAGATTAAAGGTTTAAAACATTGGCCCATTCTGCAGATTTTTCATTTAACTTCTTAAGCTTTTTTTTATACAATATTAAACATACATTAAAGATGCAAATAAAGAAACAATTCAATTCCCTATTTTTCTAAATAATAAGATCAATATATTGTTACTTAAAAGGCAACAACATAGCTTTCATTTAGTGAATTAGAGCCAGGTGAAGTTAAAACGATGCTACTTGAAGAGTTTGGGGTAAAAACATTTTCACAGACAAAATAATTTTCATCTGAAATGATAAATTTATATATATATTGCACATTTTTGGCTTAACTACTGCTCTGAATATGTTGTTTTTTTAAGTATTAACTGATTAGTCATCTACTGGCTCCAGTTAACAATTAATCAGTTATTAATTATTTAACTTCAATAATCGATTCATCATGATTAATCTGATTAATCATTTCACACCTATATATATATATATATATATATATATATATATATATATA
>CAEFZY010006711.1:0-66419 GCA_903066815.1 Brachyrhaphis roseni
AGCACAAACGTAGCACAAACGTTTGACACCAATTTTGTCTGATTTGAAGAAGGTGGGGGGGCCAACTTCACTCAGGTAGTTCTGCTTCTGTTACTTTCTAGAGCGATCCACAGCAAAACGTGTAACACGTTTCACAAAAAGCACTTGAAAGCTACCACTACATGCATTTACACATGAATGATTTTGACCTGGGATGGAAATAAGGCCGGTTCTTCTGAGACCAAGGCTGAATGTTTAAAACTTCAACAAATTTTTCAGGACACTGCATTTTGTACACCACAAAATGCAAAAATTAATGGAAAAACGATTCATCACTCAACTTTGTATAAGCTAATAATTGCTATAATGAAATAATATTTAAGTTATTAAACGCAGCCACACTATATTGATACACATTCTCCAAACTGAGTTAATCAGCTTACATTAAACAACAGTAATATGATAAATAAAAAGAACATTGAGTTTAGGCTAATATATAATGTCATATAAAAAAAAAATCTTGATTTATATGATCGTTTGAATAAAAGCAAGTCAATGTTAAAAAGCGTACTAATCCCAAAACTATCAAAGCCAGTAGACATGTTGCCTGTTATTGTTTACATTCAGAAATTTTGCGCATGCACACAGAAGAGCTAAAAGACTCTTCTTTTGCTTGCCATCAATAGCTGCGCTGCCATGGTAGAACGACTTCATTAAGAAAATGAAACCTGGAGATGAAGGAATTTTTAGGTTAGTGTAGTGAGCAAGAGCAAAGGGAAAAGAAACGATGAAGAAAAACTTAAAACCACTCGTGTTCTACTTTTTTCTCACTCAGACCCGTTGCCATGGCAACCGACTGACAGCAGCTCCACTAGGATTCGACAGCAGAAAACAAACATTTCCCACACGAAGAACAGAACATTCAGTCCGTTATGTTTTCAGGCCTTGTGTTTGTCTGAGATTATTAATTACTGATCGTATAAACAGAGTGATGGTTGATTAGCTGACGTTTAGAGTTGGTGAGTTTCCTTTTTTTATTTTGTAACTGAACCGAAATGCACAAAATTCTGCAGCACATGTACATGTTAAGGTTGTCAAAGTCAAGCTAGCACAACTGACCTTCTTCCTTTTCCCTCAATATTTTTTACAAAATTAAAACTTTTTCCTGACCTTGTTATCTAATTATCATAGTGTCGATAATTAATAACAAAACACTGCGTCTCTTTTTCTTTTATACATCATGCGTACATTTACGATTTAGCGCGTAACATTGACAACTTGACAGATAAAACCAACAGATTACCAAAATAAAATGGAAATATTTTTGCTAACATGAATTGTGACCATAAGACATTAAATAGAAGTCTGCAGTATGGTAAGGTACATTCCCTAACTCCAGAACAAATCACAATTTAACCAAATTAATTAAAAACTTAAAGCCATAAAATCAACACTCCTGAGCTCTTCTCCAAATAAGCAAATCATACATTTTATATGTCACCTTTACGTAATGTTGCAATCATTATCTTTTCTCCTGTTCACATTTTCTGAAAGGTAAGTAAGTATTTCTGAGCGCTGTATGAGGCTGTAGCTCATTTAGCAGAACATTTGATATAAATATAACTGGAGGAGTTTATGTTCCAGAGAAAATCAAAAGCTGCAAAAAAATGAAAGCAGCTGATATAAAAGACCTTTTATTGACCGCCGGCACACCGCTGTCCATTCACCTCAGTAATAACGTTTATATGAGTCAGACTTCACATTCATTTGAGCCAACTCTATGAGGAAAATAAAAGCTTTATTGTATTTCAACCCCACAGGCTCTAATTATTGTGATTTTCTGATAAACTGATAGTCCTCTGCTGGGCATCAAACTGAAATGTGTCGTATATGTTGGAGCTTGTTTAATTCCTTTCTGATTGCTGCCTCGGATAACAAAGACATGGATTTTTCAGGTGTCAAACGTGTCTCCGTTCGCGAAGGTCAAGTGTCTGCAGGAACCCGGGGATCACCCTGCAGGACTGCGTTACTCAGATAATCCTGCAGGAGAAACGCTGCTGCTCTGACTCACATTTCTCCACGAGCAGCCGCTGGAACCGAGTGACGCCTAATCTGCAGCTCAGCTGAAACTCTCAATTTACCTCTTTCACATTTCGCTATTTTGATACTTTTGAGGTATTGATTGGTGACAGGTGGGAATGCAAAGACTTGCAGAAATAACAGAAGATATTGGATCAGACAAGATCTTTGTCCTCTCAGGGAGTTAAACCATATTTAATATTTAATTTCATTATTGGACGCACAAATATATTCATTCATAATAATGTCTGTACTCAATGTACAATGTCTAGTTCTTAAAGGTGACAGGCTATTAGTCTTCCTTGGGCTACAGAAAACATGTTTGTTACATTTTGTGCACAGAATCATTCTTAGATAAGATTTTATTTTGGTCAGTTCTGCCTATTTTTAGCTCCTTTCAGATCGAGCCTCTTTACATCCAAATAAACTGCTGGTCACATCCTCTCAACTCAACGCTCACAGTTGCACGTGCCAACAGAAGAGCAATTATACAACCACGAATCTTTGAAAAGCAGAAGTGGGACCTCCTGCACAATAGGCAAGTGGTTTATGGATGGTAAATCAACAATAAACCACTTGCCTTTTCCAGCAGCCATTGTGTAGCAAATACAGTGTTAAAACCAGCTGACCAAATGGGCTGTAACTCAGCTTGGGTTGCTAGGTAACCATGCTGGGCTTCCATGTAGTTGCTAGGTAACGGGGTTAGGCTTTGCTGGGGTTGCTGGGTGAGGAGCAAGCCTTGGCGATTTGTGACTTAACGTTCTGGAGATGATAATATAAATCGTCACCATGTCGTATCATCTGTCACGACATGGTGACGATTTCAATAAATATGTAAAAAATATATATTTTTTAAAAATGTTACACGAAAGCTTTAAGAACATCAGAAAAGGGGCAGCACACCACTATTTTTTTAATCTATAAGCGCCAGCGGAGCCCCAGACTGTTTAACATCTTTCCTCTGTTCAAGTTATAGAACCGCAGTCTCTCCTTCTGCAAACCACACATAAAACGGCAGGAATAAATTTCATTTTCCACACTCTTAAAATTAGTTTCCTAGCAGTCCCAAAACACCCGACATCAAAGAACAGACATGTTTTCAAACCTGTTAATGTAGAAGGTTAAGAACTGTTGCAGCACTTGGACCCACAGAGCTTCTCGATCGAACACATTAAGTTGTTTAAATTTAATTCAGCTATGCTTCTAAACTCATTTTGTTTATTTTTTAGCTTTATTTACTTTGTCTCATCAAATTGCTAATATAAGCAGAACATGAACAGAAACAGATACATTTTTTAATTATAAGTTGTCAAATAGTTTACATGTGACTCTTTTTACATTTCAATGAATCGTTTATTAGCTATTATTGCTTGTTTTTGTGAATAATGAGATTAGTAACACAGCTTGACTTATTATTTATGCCACAAGACAGAAAAGTAAAACAAAGAAAAAACAACTAGTAGCTGAAGCTTCTACATTTTCTCTTTTGCATAGTTTTCAAAGTTAAAGCACTCTTCTTTTCTAAGGTTTTAAATTAATTTAGCACATTTTGTTCGCAGCATATTGTGAAAATGTGTTGTTTGTTTGTCCTGACGCTGAAAATAAGCCACCTACCACATGCTGCTGTTTATCAGAGCTTACATGCTTCTTTTCTTTACCACAGAGAGAATCTCTGGTGGGTCCGTTGAGCTGCGTTCGCTCATTCATGCCGTCTATATTGGACATTATTGCTCTGTCCTTACACTTGCTCTCTTTTCCACTCTAAAGCGGCAGATCAGTCCATCTGCAGCCCTTTCCCTTGTTCGAGCACTCAGTGTTTACTGAGGCAATAAACATGTAAGTGCTTTACTCAAGGACAGCTGCACTGTCCTCTCAAGGGAAGCATGTTAATGCAACAATGATCTAACTGCCGAAATAACCAGCCTGCTCTGTGTAAAGCACTGACTGCAGGCTAATTAAAACCTTAATGGTACTTTTGTTACAGGTCCAAACTCTTATCTGACCCATCCTCGCTTCTCATTGGGTTTGATGATAATGAACGCAAAGGCCTTTGTTTAAATATAAGCTGCATCATTATTATACTAAGGTGTGTCAACACTTTTCATGATAAATAAAAGTTACACAAGTATTTCAATTTTCTCTCGTTTTTAACTGAATAAAGAAAATCTGTTACAAAAATAATAAAACTGTACAAAAACATGGCTGAAGACATTTATAAACACTGCAAAAACAACATTTAACTAAATATTTCTGTTCTAGTTTCTAGTGCAAATATCTTAGTACGCTTAAAATAAGATGAAACTAACTTACAAGTAACTTTTCAGCAAGATATAGGAGCTTGTTTTAAGTTGAGTAAAGACTTTAGCTGCTCAGTCTCTCCTGGTGGAATCAACCAACTCACTCACTCATTCTTTGGTAACCTAGCAACAACCTGTCCAGTTACTGGTGGTTACCTAGCAACGACTTGTTGAGGAACTCGCAAGGTTTCACCCCGCCGTGCCTCATAACTGCTTAAAAATAAAAAAACAACTTTGTGAAGTCGTGAAAACTGTGAATAAAACAGGAAAGGTCACAGCACCAGTTTGGCAGCATTTCAGACATTTAAAACAAAAAATTTACAATAATTATTTATATGGCGATATGAAATGTCGCCATATAAGTCGTGTATTGACTTATAACGTGGGTAAAATGTCTAGTTTTAAGTGAAATAATCTGCCTTGTTCATCAATATTAAGGAATTATTGACTTAAAATAAACCTCCATATCTTGATAAAAAGTTTGTAAGTTAGTTTTTTCTTATTCAAGTGAACTAAGATATTTAAACTAGAAAATAGACCAAAATTACTTTGTAAGATTTTGTGTTTTTGAAATGTAGATATTGACAAACTTGAGAATTTAATTATTATTTAAATATTTTACTTAAAGTTGAGCCACCCTATAGTAAAAACAGCAACATTTCCTTTAGATTTACCAGACAGCATTGGATCGGTATGGCTGACACCAGTCCGAAATATTCGATCAGAAAGGAAGCCAGAGGTATCGAAAATTACTAAAAGAAGAAAATGACAACTTAAAGCTGGAGAGTGGACAGGCAGGTAAGCAAACAGATTTTTTTAGGGCTCTTATGTTGCAAAAAATGTGAAAGAAAAATAAAGATGCAACAACCCTAGTCGTTAGTAAAAGCGTCAATCTGAGAGCAGTCAGTCAATCCATCACCTCCATTTTATCTTTTCTCCCAGGTGGTTAATGGAAATTAACTGCCTTCTCTTTTCATCCTGTGAGCAAAATTAGCTCTGATTAAACTGCTGAAATAATATCTGAGCAGAGATGAGTCAGAGTGTCAGCAGCAGAAGCTGCTTTAAGAGCGGCAGCACTCCGGCTCGGTGGCTATATGGCCGATATAAAGACTTTCAGCATGAGGTTCATCTTCCTGCATGCTCAGCCAGACAGCCATATAATTAGATATTGACAGAAGGACAGTAATTAATGATTAGTCTACCAGCAACATTATCTGGCCTGCAATTTCATCCGAGTGTCCTGGTGCTGATTGGGCTGCGAGGGTCACGGAGACACAGACAGTCGTTTGTCAAGCTCCTTGACCTGAATCCGTTGTAATGGAATGGAGAAGTAATGGAAAAATCTCCTTCTGAATTTTTAGCCCCAAAATGGCGGCAGGCTGAAGGTTCCTACAGGATCGATGGGTCCAAGAGTCAAAGGTCTGCAGGTTTTACTAACTTTCAGAGAAAAGTGTCTGCAGCAAGGCCCAAAAAGTTTTAATTTATGGTGAACAATACAATAACTGTAACTCAGATGAATAAATAACTACAAAAATAGATGCGTGGGGTTATAACGGAGCATTAGGGACATAGTAAGAAAAAATAATAAGTACAACTACAAGAATAAAGTTGTATGAGAATAAGGACATAATAATATGAGAATAAAGTTACAATATTACAAGAATAAAGTTATAATATGAAAATAAAGTCATAATTATATGAGAATAAATTAATAATATTACAAGGATAAATTAATGATATTACAAGAATAAAGTTATGAGAATACAGTCGCAATGAAGAAAATAAATTAATAATATTACAAGAATAAAATCAGAATTATATGAGAATAAAGTCATAATCTGAGAATAAATTCATAATATTATAAGAATAAATTAATACCACTATAAGAATAAAGTCATACTATTATGAGAATAAAGTTGTAATATTTTAGAAATATGGCGAGAATATTCATAATATTCATCATGGACAAATATTATGAATAATATAGTTATAATAAGATTATAAACATATAAATATACGACTATTTTCAGAACACTACGGCTTTATTTTCTTATTATTTCAACTTTATTTTTGTAATACTACTATTCTCGTAGTTAAATTATTTAATATTCTTAGCAAAGCCCTAATACTCCGCCGTATCTAACAGCCATTAGGATTTGTAATAATTAAATTTATAGAGCAACATTTTTAGAAAACAAGTTTCAAGTATTTCTGTTTGTGAGGTGAAACGTTGGAATGGTCTGAATGTGGAGAAATGCATGGATAAATGTCCTGCTATGAGTGAAATAATCTACACTATTTTATCAATAATTAGGAATTATTTTCTTAAAACAAACTCCTGCATCTTGCAGAAATGTCAACTTAGAGTTAGTTTTGTTTTATACTAAGATATTTGCACTAAAAAGTCAAACATACTGCAGTGTATGAACAATTTTTTCCACAAATAACCCATATCTACTGATATTTCTGTCCTAATTGTTTAGTTCTGATGCTTCATACCTCGCTACTTTGGAAGAATGGAAGGAAAAGGTGAGGGATGAAGTGAAGAATGGAAAAGAAAGGAGTGATTGTGCTGGTGTTGTTCAGTGAGACAGGCGGGAAACGCAGGCCGAATGCTCCGTCTTCCTGCAGGAATACTCCACCTCTGTGTGTGAGTGATGGCTGCGCCTCAGCCGGGGTTATGTGTGCGCACCGATGCGTGTAATGAACGCCACTGTCAGCCCGCCTCCCCGCCCAGCCACCCGTCTGCCACACTGCAAAAACACAACAGCTTCCCAACGCTGTTTTTTACCCTACTTTCTACTGAAAATGTCTTGAAATTAGGGCTGGACAATAAATCATTAACCAATATATATCACATAATAGATAATACATCTGACAATATTCGATAAATAGAATATTCACTGAACTCCGATCCAGAACCAAACAGCATTCTGGGAAATGTAGGGAGAGGAAAAGCTTTAGCCCCTCCACCTCTAACTACAAGCTAAGCAAAGTTCTCTGTTGAAAAATTTAATTTTAATAATAAGAAACTAGTAAAAACTTCTTCAGAAATCTAACTTGAGCTCTTAAGCAGATCCTTCTGTGATATATTTTAGTTTTCTTTATGCTGTAATATACCCTTTTTATATGTATCTGATTGTATTTTTGACACATTTGGTTATGAAAACTGTATAACTGGAAAAAGTACACATTGTTTTATTTTACCAATGCATATATATATATTTATTTAACTTTTGTTTTTTTACTTAATTCATTCTACTTTAAAGATTTCAAGACTTTAACATTAAGACTGTCATTGTCTCTAGTTATTCCTTATTATTATATTTGAATTTGTCATTGAGTTAACAATCCGATGTATGTTCATGTTATTTGTATGAAATAAAGTAAAAAAAAAGAAAAAAGCTAAGCAAAGTTGGTTACTCTTTCGTTGCCTAGCAACTCGATCATTCTTTGGTTCCCTAGCAACAGCTTGTTGAGTAACTTGCGCAGCAGCAGCTTCAGGTTTTGCCACTGTGCCTCATAAAAGCTTTAAAATATTGTACATTTTTTTTCCTCTGAAGAGTTTTTTTTAGCGACGCTAGTGGCTCGCATTTTTTACAGTAGACTGACAGGAAGGAGGGCGAAGAGATGCAGCAAAGGTCGTCGGGACCGGGAGTCGAACCTGCGACGTCCGCGTCGAGGACTAAGGCCTCCAAACGTGGGGCGTGCTAACCCCCTGCGCCACCACAGCACACCCCTAAAATATTGTAAATTTTAAACTGTGGATAAAAGAGAAAAGATAGTATTTTTCAGATATTTACAACAAACTCATATTTATATCGACTGATATGAAACGCTTATATTGATAAAGGTTTTTCAATGATATCGTCTTGGAATAAGACAAAACTATCTTACAAGTAGCTTGTTTTACGTAAATACTTATTTAATATTGATAAAAGAATACTAGTTCCACTGGCAGATTATTTCACTTGTAACATGGGAAAAATGTCTTGATACAAGTTAAATAATTTGCAAGTGGAATCAATTATTTACTTAAAACAAGTTCCTATATGTTGCTGAAAAGTTACTTGTAAGCTTGTTTGTCTTATTTCAAGTGCAATAAGATATTTACTGTAGAAATTAGACTAAAAATACTTGGTAATATTTTTTGCTTTTGCAGTGTATGAACATGTTTTTCACAAACATGAAATATATTTACTGATATTTCATGGCCTGTCCTGTTTACTTGAATTTATATTACATAATACCTCAGCTTTAATTATGATGCTTTATACCTAGTTAGATGTAACTCTTTTGGAAGAAAATAAATAAAGCAAATCAATCAGCCAACTGAATTAGTAATTTTTCATCAATTATAAGGAATAATTTTTTTAAATAGGTTCCTATATCTTACTGAAAAGTTACTTGTTCTAAGAGTTTCTTATTTTAAGTGTGCTAAGGTATTTCTACAACAAACTAGACCAAAAATCCTTGTCAGATTTTGTGTTTTTGCAGTGCATCCTGAACACGACCCCTCTCCGCCCAAACAACAATCACAGAACCCAGAGACGATGATGATGATGGCCGTATCTCATTATAATCACAAACGCATCACATCCAGGAAGTCGGCTCAGGCTCCTCTGCCGAGTTCATCGCTCACTGGGCTGCAGCCCAGAGGAGGAACCTGGTCTCCGCCATCTTCATTTGAATAATGGCTGCAGGCTGCTCACCGAAATACATAATAATGATAAATGGGAATTTAAGGACCTATCAGTGGATCCAAGGACAGAGCGCTGTAAAAGATGAAGGGCTGGGAACAGATCTGAGACGGGGTTTCTCCAAAAGAAATGTGAGCAGAAATGTGTGAACCTCTAAAAACCGAGGAACTGTAAGACGCTGAAAGCGGCGCCAAGCAGGAAAACGGCCTCCACGACTCAGTGGGTTTTATAACACTGGAGTCGGCTCGCAGATTTTTCCTGTGAAGAGAATTGACAACTAGCGAAGAAAATGAAATATAGATTTTCTGTTGTCTCTTTTAAAGTGTTATTTTTTTTTTTTTTGTAAAAGTAGATTATTATTATTAAAACACTTTGCTTAGGCTTGTTTTGCTTTATTGTGTGATCACTATAATGAAATTGTATTCAAGTATGAGCAGAACAACTTCAACATATTTTTACCCAAGTAAAAGTAAACAGTACAAAGTAGCAGTCCAAGAAATTACTCAAGATATAAAGTCAGGTGAAAATGTTGGTATTTTAAAGACCAAAATGAAAATAAGTAATTTAAAAGTACACAAGCTTGATTGACAGCGGTAAGACCCGCCTCCTGGCTCTGATTGGTAGTTTTGCACTGGGATTATTGCACCTCTTCAGAAAACAATAGCAGCTCAGGGAAGAAATGGAGGACATTCATCTTTTCACAGATCATCTGTCTCCTGTTATACTCTCACAACATGGCGACATTTTTATCAAATATGTAAAAAACTTCAATTTATTTATTTCTACATAAAAGTTAAATTCTGCAGCTTTAAAGCCCAATTCATACAGTTTATCTGCAAAAAAGTTAATTTGGGGTTTAATGAGCGAACTGTGGGTTTATTTGGTTATATTTCTGGGTTTCAGAGTAGGAGTGGATGAATACAAGTGCACACCACACTTTTCAGATCATAAGCATTATCTTACACTACTTTATTACAGTTTGTTAAACTTTAAAGCTTGTGGTTGGAATATACCACAAACACAAAATCTTACCAAGTATTTCAGAACTTGGTAAGACTTTAAATAAACAAAATGAAATTACCGGTAAAAGCAACTTTTCAGCAGGAGAGGGGAGCTTGTTTTAAGTAAATAATTCCTTAATATTGACAAGAAAATACTAGTTCCACTGGCAGATTATTTAACTTTAAACATGGAAAAAATGTCTTGTTATAAGTGAAATAATCTGCCAGTGGAACAGCAGGAATTATTGACGTAAAACAAGCCGTTTTATCTGGATGAAAAGCTTTCTGTAAGTGAATTTTGTCTTATTTCAAGTGTATTAAGATATTTTCAGCAGAAATTAGACCACAAGCACTTGGTAAGATTTTGTGTTTGTGCAGTTAAGATATTTTATGTGTCAACCCCCAGAATAGACAAAAGTTGTTTTTTTTTTTACATTTTATTTAAAAGATACATTCACTTTTACGATGCAGACTCTTGTTGGCATAAATAATTAGTATTAAGAGGCCAGAGTAAGCTCAGTTAAGACCTTGTGCTTTTATTTATGCTCAGGTCCGCTGAATAATTGACTGGATCCATGTAACGCAGCTATCAGACTCCAGAGATGTGCTGCTGAAATGTCAACACATTTCCACCCAATTAGCCCATTTTATTACACATGAACTCTTTAAAGAGTTATAGGCCACGCAGCAGAAAGGAAAGCTTTCTCTCTCTGTCACACAGGATGATATCAGGACCGCAGATCAAATGCTTAAAAAGTTTAAAATTCGCATTTAAACGCTGGGGGAGTTCTGTTGCTGTTTTGTCTATTGAGCGATATCGTCAAGAAGAAAAATACATCTTTAAAGTGTCTCAGCGTGTCTCATTTGTTCCAGAAATGGGCTCGTTTAATTCCTGGCAGCTGTGCCGTGAAACCAAAAGCTGTTCCATCAAAGTCTCAGTGCCTGCAAAGCTCAACTTGGACAAGAGCCGCATAAGCCCGCTCGGGGTAATGCTGGCAGCGCATATGGATTCCATATGGACGGCTCTCTGGGCCGTAACAAGCTGAGGTGATGGAAAGCCTCGCTGCGCTAGCACTTCCAAACTCCTCCTAACCCTCCGAGCCAAACGCGGGCCGAGGCTCCGAATCCAAACCAGCAGGAACGCTCGGTGATTACGGGTCAGCTCTAATTGTTCGGGTTGAGTACATTTGGACGAGTGTTTCTTGTCTGGAGGAACACGAGAGAAAGTGCTTCAAAGATTGATTTTTAACCGCCTCTGGGCAAAATTACTGGGGAAGTGAGTAGAGTGGCTGCAGGGTTCTTAAGTTTTGTTCTTTTTTATTAGAAGAATGGTGAACAGAGCGGTGGAAAAGCCGCGTTTAACTGTATTTCTAAACATTAAATAAATTTTGCAAATCCGACAACGATTACACAACTGCCTGTTCTTGTTAACTCATGAATCAACTGTGAATAGTTTTGTTTTTGTAAAAACTTAAACAAAACCTGTTTAAAAAGAAATGCTTACAAACAAAAACACAAAGTCTATCTCACATTTTCCAAAAAACATCTTGATGATCCCAAAGACTTCGGAAAGACACAGGATCGGGTCTAGATTTTTTTTGTTCAGGGGGCCTTTTAGATGAAATTGCAATAAGTCTTAGATTACAATAAACATCGAATAACAAAACCATTTATTTAAAACAAACAAAGCACATGGATGTGTTTAACATTCAAAAACTATGAAGTAGATTTATTTGTTACAAGATTAGCCTGTTTAGCTTAGCATAGCTTAATTTAATGCACCTCTATTTTGCCGCTGTTATGCATGAGCATAGCAAGCGTTTTGAAAAAAAAATACCCAAATTCTGTTCTAATAACTAGAAAAAATTTGAAATTTTGATATTTCTTGGAAATATTTGAGTTCCAAAAGTCAAAATTTCTCATTTTTAAAACTCTGAAAATTTCCAAATTTTTTTCTAGAAAATTTCTGAGATTAATCTCAAAATTCCAGATTTTTTTCCTAGCATTTATTATCTGAAAATGTCAGAATTTTTTAGCAGAAATGTTCTTCTAAAATGGCCCTAATGCACTAGCATACTTTTCACAGTATTTATATGTTATCTTTATTAGGACTATTTTCTTTACTCAGAGGTTATTGAGTGTAATTTCTAATTAATTAGATGCCAGTTGTAGCCTTCAGCGTCTTTGTCAACTTTGACAACTTCCGCTTGTACTCAAACTCTGCTGTCGGGGCTAAAGGTCTCCCTCATTCATCAGGAGGTTCATGCCATCCCACAAAGTGCTGCATATGGAGGAAAATTTGCAGTGCAGACAAATCAAAAGCGGAGGAGAAAAAAAAGAGGCGGTATTAGAGCTGCAAACATGGGATGTGATCTACAATCTGCATTGCTGTCAGAAATGTGATGATCAAAACAGAAAGCTTGGAGCTTTACAACCAAGAGGGTCGGAAAGATTCATTTGTGCACGGTGTGGGATGATGAGACGGGAAGAGGGATTTTCCTGGGAGGGAAGTCACATCTGCTCCAATTAGTTTTCACCTCCATCATTCAGATTTCCTTTTCACTTTCACGCTCGAATCTCAGTTTGGAAATATTCTCCATGACTGTGTTTATATTTGTTTTCCTGTGAAAAAGAAAAAAGTTTATTACAATTCCTGAAACCAAAACTGTTTCGCAGTAGTCAGTTTTTCCTGACTTAATCTGAAGATGGAAATGTGAAGGAGGCAACTGCTGCAGAAAAATCCAAACTACAGCTTTCTTTCTTGAAGCAAAACACAAATTTGTAACCTATTTTTAAAATATTTTGAAGGCTTTTTTAACAGAACTTGGCAGAAAGTTTATGTTTTTTGGTATCTGGAAAATTCCATGTCGTTACCTAGCAACCCCTGTGGAACCCAGCCCCGTTACCTAGCAACCAAAGCTGGGCTCCAGCACGTTTGGCAGCTGGTTTTACCTCAATACGCGCTGTAAAATACTGTAGCTGCGTTTCCATTAACTGTAGAACTGCACAAATTGAACTTATGAAAACAAATCTGCTTAGTGGAAACATGTCAATTTAGAGAAAACATACGTGTTTAGATGAAAAGTTGCTGCGTTAGGGTGAAGGCGGTTTTTCAGCCGTATCGAAACAGACGTACTTCGCAAAACTGCAACGGACTTTTTTCACGTCATAATAATAAGTAGTCACATAAAAAACATCCGGATGTTACTTCTGGCGGAAACACTGAAGAAGACGGCAGGAAGTGGTAGGAGGATAACAGGGATTTTTTTGTATCTGTAAAATCGCGCACTACAATTTCCCCAAAAAGTTGCATTCGTAGCCGCTCCCAAGTATAGCGAGATAAATTCATAAAATGTATCTTTTGAAGGCTGATACATGATGAGCACCATGACTGAAATATACAAACACCTCACGTAACTGCTTACATCTGTCACTGCTATAATTTTTAATGACTTATTGCGTGAACAAAGTTATTCACGTATGATTTAAATTTAATTTCTTCCTTAATGGAAACACTGCAACTTCAAAATTTTATTTTTTCCACATTTAGGGATTTGAAGGAAGGTGTTAGTACACCAGAAAAGAACAAAGGGACAGGTGAACCAAAACACTAAAGTAACCACAAAGCAAAATGGAAAAAGCCTAAAATTAACATAAAATAAAAAAAAAACAGGACAAAAGAAATAACTAAAACACAAAGGAATGAACAAATATGGAGTGACAATAATATAAGCAGAAAACAAACAAAAGAAAAACCAAACATTAATGAGTCATAACAGCTGAATTCTGCAGGAAGTTCAGTGATGAACTTCAGAAAGAGAAGTTATTTTCTCTTTCTTTTTGTTTAGGACATCGTGAAAACATTTATCAAAGCACCATGAGTCAGCACCAGGGAATCCTAATAATCTCCATGTGTGTCCTTTCTTATGAAGAATGGAGCCATAAATAAAAGGTGCTGCAAGAGCAATTTCTTTAATGAACCGGGAGCAATTTTGATGCTAATCTGTGTACTTTGAAGAATGGAGCACAAATCACTGAGGCTAAAGTCTTTGTCAGATTTAATAAACTGACTCAGAGACCAGGATCAGACTGAACAGTTGGACCAAAAGGCAGGTGGAGAAACAGAAACCAACAAATGCTATGCTAACACAGTTAATGGTCCAAATCACCATGGATAAATCCGATTTGGGCCGTTTCCATATGTGGTTCTAATTCGGATCCGATAGTTTTCAAACCACCTTGCCATCTGAACGGTAATGTCGCATTTTATCCGACTTTTACGTCATTGATGTGAAACATGTCATAATTCTGCACCAGAAGAAGCCAGACTCAAATAATGGCTGAAAATTATGATTATGAACTTATGAAAGAAGTCTGTGTCACTGAAGCGGATCACAAAAAGTAATTGCTATTAGTTGCTCTTTCTTTTTATGAGCTTTTTTCATCAGGTTATGATCTGGTGACAATACCGTTGCTGAAGAAAGTTTAAAATCAATCCATATTATTACTTCTGTAAACAGTGCAAAGCTGCTGATGTCTAGATTTTCTGCTCATTTGGGGTCGAAAACCATACACACAGAAATCTCATTGAGGTCGGGTTTAACTAGTAGTAAACAACCACACACACAAATCTTATTTCAGCAAAAAAAAACAACTGAATTAAGCATCAAGACCTGCTGTGTGAACGTAGCCTAACGGACGAACAACAAGCAGTAAAACGAGCAATATCAGGATTTGGTTCAGAGGTTGGTGACCCCTCGTCAGAAAGAGTTACAGAAGTAATGAAGAAAGTTCAACACTGGACATGTTGACTTTTGCATTAAAGTGGTGATGTTGATGTATATAAAAGCCCTAAACTGTATCACAATATTTCAATAGTTAAGTAACAAACAATACAATGTAAAGAAGCTGTCAACCAAAAATGAGAAAGTTATACAAAACATTCTCGTTACATTTTTTTGTCCATCAATCAATCTTAGATCATCATATTCTAGTCTGGTCAGTTCTGCCTAATTTGAGCTCCTTTCAGAATGAGCTGCTTTTAGGGCCTTTGTCACTTTAAATCCAAACAATGCAAACAACGTTTAGACTCACACGTGAAAACGGCTGCAAACAGATGGGCAATTATACAACCACATAACTTTGAAAAGCAGAAGTGGAGCCTCCAGCACAAGCAACAAGTGCAGCAAATTGTTTCTGGATGATAAGTCAACAAGGACACATTTGTCTTTTCCAGCAGCCATTGTACAAAACCAGGTGACCAAACATCCTGGAATTCAGCTGGGTTACTAGGTGACGTGCTGGGCTTTGCTGGGGTTGCTAGGTAACGGGCAGAGGCTTTTAAAACAGCTAATTTTCCAGATAACAAAAAACATTACGTTATTGCCAAAAACAGTGCTTGTGCTGTTTTTAGAAGCAGAAACCCAAATGGAAGTACAAAGCGTGCAAAATGTGAATTTTGCATCACACGTCCCCTTCAAACATGGCAACACAGGAAGGTGTCAAGGCAACCTTTGGGGTTTTGTTTAGAGGAACTGCCAACAGTAGACAGCAATGTCTTAGCTTTATGAAAGACAGCTCATTCCCAATCTGTCAGCCCACCACGGGCGCATAAACAAATCATTATCCTGCCAGGAGGAACGCACGGCTACACACACAACCAGGATCAAAATTGAACAGATTATCCCTTAAGAATGTAAACTGTCTGTGAGATATTTTCCAACAAGTCTGTCACAGAAATCAGTTTTCATTTCTCATCCTGAGCAGATTAAATTGCAGATAAAATTAAAATGCAAACACGTTTAATGAAACGGCGGCTGCAGTAAATAACTGTTGTGCAAGGGAATGGCAGCAATCAGGAAACAGTAACTCACCCGGATGGCTGACATGACTCAGAAAAATAATTTAATTCTGAACGGGCATTTACGGAGACAGAAACAATCGAAGTCTTGAGGGCTTCCCAGAAGTCTGGAGCTGGCATCCATTAGATTCAGTAGATTCTGCTCTTTGGTACTGGCAACGCCCCCAGACGGGTCTCATTACTAATCTGTGACAGATCTGAGCTTTATGAGGATTACATAATGTGCCATCATTAGTCATATTCCATGAGTTACATGTTGGGCTAAATGTTCGCACTAAGGTGGGACTGGAAAATCTGCACCGACCTGAACAGAACCAAAAAAAAAAAAAAGGATCACCCTGACTTTCCTCCATTTTTACCCACAAACAGGCTTTAATGGCATTTTTGGCACCAAGAGATCCATTCAGGGTTGAAATTCATCTCAGAGCGGGTCATGCTTGATGAGGCATAAGTTTTAGTTTTCTGAGAAATATTCTCTGTCAAAGGAAGAGTCATTAGAGAAACTGGAAACATTTAAAGATTAACCAGCATAATTTATATTATTTGCACGGTTGCTGAGCATAAGAAAGGTAATTTCTGAATTTCTGCAAATGTCAAATTAGATTCTCTTCATGTTTAATGTCCAGAGAAAGGTTTTACTCACAGAAGAAATGTTTTCCCACTGTTAATGGTTCCTCAGCATCATTGCAATAAAAAATGGGGCTTTCCCAGATCATGATTACTTTAATTTAAAAGGAACCGCTATTGTGGTTTTTGCACAAAATTCCCTTTTTCACTAAATTTATTTAGATGAGACATTCAATTCCAACTTTTTCCCCCCTACTTTTGGCTTTGTTTTGTTAAATATTTAGTAAGGTTTTGATTGTGAATTAGTAAAGAAAACACACTTCAGTTCTTATTTACTGCATACATACAAATATTACCAATTCATATCCAATCAAATTCAGTATTATCTAAACCCAGACTTGACATAAACAACCCAGGATTGCAAAGTTTAGAGATATTACAGCAAAATTTGTTCTTTTGGTCACAAATCCTCCCTTTTAATTAAACTGATGACATATTGACTCCTCACCAGGGTTTTAAAAAGAGAAAGCACCAGGAATATCATTTCCTGATCTCCAGCTGAGTGTAAATTTGGCTTAATATTATCTGCAGAATTAACCTTAAGTTGATAATGGTGAGATTTTATTATGCAAGTGGTGAAAAACTGAAATAATTTAAGTACTTAATGTTAAGAAATAGTTTCGCTATACCTATTTGTTAAAATAGAAAGTAAGAAAAACACAGTAGGGTGCAAGTTATGATGAATTAATCTAAAGTTAATTGATCTTATTGATCAATATTTTTCTTAAAAAACAGTTTTTTTTCTGAGGGCCGTTTGTCTTTCCATAACATAAAGAGATAATTTTTGATATAATATATTTAATTTAAATATATATATGAGTACATTTTAACATTATTTAGTGTCAGCTGACCAAATAAACAGAAAACTGTTATTATTAAACTGATACCTGTTTACAAAATATAACAAAACAGAGTCTCTTAGGTTGCTGAATACAAACATAAAAGATGAAAACCATAAAATATGTCCAACACTTAATTCCCCATGTAACAAGATGTTCATACAGAAGTTAAGACGTCACTCCAAAAAGTGAATTAACTCACCACAGCCCTCAAGATCAACGTTGTTTGTTTTTCCCCATCATGTCACAATTCTCCGTCATGTAGCTCGGCTGAATGAAGCACCATTTAAGGAGTTTGTGGAGTGTTTATATTTCAAAACAGAACCGCATAAAGTACATTTTTCATCCCACACCGGACTCCGTTTGGACCCGACGCCATCTTTAATTTCTGTGTCAACGGCCAGCTTCAGGAAGACCAGTAATTTTTTTTTTTAGGTTAATTGACTGGAACTAATTTAGTCTAATGTAACAGGTTAATTGTGTCACTTTAAGTCAAGCCTCGAATTCCGCCAAATAAGTCATTATTTGTTATGTAAATTAGTTAATTATTTTTAACTAATTTACTCACTCTTCACCTGTTTGAAGTGAGCAGGGAGTTTTCCTAATGCACTTGAACGCACCTCACGCAGCGTAGTCACGTAGCCTGATACGTGACTACGTATCCTGCGCCGGGCTAGCAGGAGGTAAGAAATGCTACACTCTCGGTCCAGATGTAAAAGTTTTTCTTGGTTAACTCACATTTCATAAGTTATATATTTGTAATTGTGTTTGAAGGGATATGTCTGTTGTTTAACCGTGGTATGTTATATGGTCTACATGAGCCGAAATTAGATTTTATTTAAATGTACATTAAGATAATGCTAGTTCCTGTGTTACAGTTTTGTAACTGAGTTACCTTAGATGGATTTCACGCAGTTGTGGCGGGCTTTTCTTGGTTGTTTGTTTGATTTGTCTATTTTTTCTTTATTTTGGGGTTTATTCTCTTGCAAAGGAGGGTGTTTTGGACTTTGGAGTAATCACTGCTGTTTCTGTTTGATATCTCAAACAGACAAAATCAAAGACGGTCTACCCAGATCAGGCCCCTGTTCTCCTTAATACACCAAATATGGATTAACTGAGATCTTGTTACCCCGTCTTTATTCTCACCCTAACCTGCAGTGTTGTTCAGCTTACACATCTAAAAACAACATCAGAAATGGACAATTGAAATCCTGCCACCTCCCATTGATTCCCCCATTACTCAGCCTTCAGATAAGGATCGCAGGTCAGGATCAGCTCGGATAAAGACAGAGGACGACATTATTCAACAGTGTGAATAATTGAGCAGCCTTGCAATCACTTTCCGGAAGGGAATGGGAAGATCACAGCAATGATCGTGCTTATCACTTGGCGCCGCGGGTCTGTAACCTCCGACAGAGACGTCTGCCTTGCTGGTGTGTTGGAGACGGGTGATAGAGGAAAGGTACATCGTCCATCATCATGCAGAGAGGTCAGAAGAACCTTCATATCAGCGGGATGCACTGTTGAATGAAGGACAGCGTAAAGATGACCTATTATGTTTCCTTAAACTATTTAGGTCAGGTCTATGGGATAAAACATGCTCATTACATTTTTGTGCAAATCATTCTTACATAATGAGGATTTAGTTTGGTCATTTCTGCATATTTTGAGGTCCTTTCAACTGTTTTTGGGCATCTTGTCACTTCAAATCCAAATAAAGTGACAAGACGTCCCCGTCTCTTCTGCAAACAGATGCCCAATTATACAACCGTACATCTTTGAAAAGCAGATTTGGAGCCTCCTGTACAATCAACAAGAATGCAGCAAGTAGTTTCTGAATGGTAAGTGGACAACTAAACACTTGCCTTTTCCAGCAGCCATTGTACAGTGCGTAGAGCGATAAAACCATCTCTGGAATTCAGCTTGGGTTGCTAGGTAACGATGCTGGGCTCGGCTGGCGTTGCTAGGTAACGGTGCTGATCCCTTCAATTGTGACTAAACATCTGGGAGGTTTTTGAAGCGGCTCATTTTCCAGACACCAAAAAACAGCTGGGTATTTTTTGTTTTGTTTGTTTTAAACGCTTTTGGTGTTTTTATAAACAGTAGAGACCCAAATGGAAGTATAAAAATGTAAAAAATGTGAATTTTAAATAAATAAAGTAAGGCGACAGATGTGAGAGTGATCTTCCAACATTTTGCCGTTTTCTTGAAAGCGGGCAGACTTTCTTATGATCTTTTAAAGGACTCTTAATCAATAGTTCTTGTTTCTTCCTGAAGATTTAACCACCGTCTGGGTCTTTGGAAGCAACACTGTGCCTCAGAAAGCCGTTCCTTCCCCTTTTCCACATTACAACCTCACCTAATGGGGAAATAGAGCCCACCTGTGTGTGATTTAATCCCAGCATGAATCCCGCTGTTCTGGGAAGGTCTCAGAGGTTTGTTAGAGAACATTAGTGAGCAAACGGCATCATGAAAACCGAGGAACAGAGCAGGAATAAAGCTGTGGAGACGTTTAGAGCAGGGCTAAGTAATGAAGCAACGTCCCAAGCTGTGAATATCTGAAGGAGGACTGTTCAAACGGTCTAAAAATTAAAAGAGTAAAACAAAACAAAACATTTCCTTCCTCCTAAACTAACAGATTAAAGCATTAATTAAAAGGCCCATTGTTAAAAGAAAGTAATAAAAAGTAATTTATGTAGGGGACAGGAGTGAAGTGGGCCCCCACCTTCTTCAAATCTAACAAAATGGTTTCTAACGTTGTGTAGCAAATTTTTTTGTTTGTGCCGCTACTGTTTTAAAGTTATTAAGAGGTCAACCAGCCCCCCACCTTCTTCAAATCAGACAAAATTGGTGTCAGTCAACTCGTCTACATTTGTGCAACAAAATGTTTTGTTTGTGCTGCTTTTCCTTTTGAAGATATTGATAAGAGTTTAAAGGTCAAAAGGTCAACCAGCCTCACCACTTTTACGAAATCAAAGAAATTTGGTATCTATAAAATCAGCTACTTCTGTGCAGCAAAAATTTTAATTTGTGCCGTTATCATTTTAAAGATAATAATAATAATAAAAATGTTCTCCAGAGGTCATCAAAGGTCACTGAAAATTTATTCATGTTGGAACTGAATTTATTTATTTTTTTTTTAAATGCTTAGGTGCTGACAAACCACAAACTTAGCTGAGTTAATTGACACTAAATTTGTTTATTTTGGAAATGTAAGTGGGGGATGACGGGGGTGGTTGGCCTCAGGTGACCTCTGATGACCTCTGGAAACATTTTTATTATTATCTTTAAGATGATAGCGACAAACAAAAAACGCTTGAGACCAACTTCACTCAGGTGGAAGAAGGTACTCTGTTAGATAAACATTGAGCTTTATGAACCTTCATATAAAACCCTGTGGTTTTAAGAAATCTACGCTGCAAAAACACAAAATCTTACGAAGCAATTTTGGTCTAGTTTCTTGTGTAAATATCTTAGTTCACTTGAAATAAGACAAAACTAACCTACAAGTAACTTTTCAGCAAGATATAGGAGTTTGTTTTAAGTCAATAATTCTTTAATATTGGTGAAAAAGTGCTAGTTGAACTGGTAGATTAATTCATTTCTAACATGGGAAAATTCATTTTTTTAAGTGAAATAATCTGAGTGGAATTAGAACTTTTAAAAAAAAATCAATATTAAGGAATTATTGATTTAAAACAAGCTCCTATATCTTGTTAAATAGTTAGTAATTTAGTTTTGTCTTATTTCAAGTGTACTAAGATATTTACACTAGAAACTAGACCAAAAAACTTTGCTAATATGTTCAGTTTTTGCAGTTTAACATGGCACATCAACCAGAATACATGATGGACAGAGATTCTCCTTCAGTTTAACGTTTAGAATAAAGCATATTAATGTGTGACAACGGCCTACTCAAAGTTCAAACCCAAAACCATTTGAGAGAGTGACAGAAAACATATTTTCTCTGTTGAATTTAAATGAACTTGAGCTATTTTACAAATAATACATTAAATAATAATGAATTGAGGTTGTTTATTGGTTTATTAGGGGTGATTTTCTTCTTGAAACTGTCATTGTTGGTCAAAAGGTTTAAATAAATGATGGACATTTTTAGATTGTATTTTCACTGAGCCAGTTGTAACGTTTCTTTAAATAATCCGGAGTAAATATTTTACGTAACTCCCTTTATTTATGCTGCTGATCTCCAGAACAGCAGAGGGAAGGCTTGTTTTTCCCGTCTGTGTTTCTGAATCTCTCATAATGAAGCGCTCTGATCGGATTAGTTGTTTGATTTGAGAAATCAGCTGCAGGCCGCTCTTTGATTTTTTTTTTTAAGCCGCTGACATTTTGTGTTCGCTGCGATGCTTCCAGTAAACACCGATCATCAGCAGTTATTCTGCTGGAACTTATGCAATCCGTCGCTTGTTGTTTGACTTCAGGGCAAGATTTTATGTCAGGTTTTTGTAAACGAGGCGGGAGCTCAACACTTGAACGGATCCACTGAGCAAACTGTAGAGCAACAATCACGGTTGAGTGGCGGCAGGAAGTGAAAAGTTTGTAGTTTAATTTGCAGTTGGAGAACAGCGGTTATTCTGCAGATGGGGGTTTTGAATTTAAACGCGAAGCATTCGGTCTATCTATATGTTAAGTGGGTTTCATGGTGAAAGAGGCCGGCTGTGACCTCAGTGTGTGGTTTATCCGACTAGCAATTCACAGAAAGATTGACTTTTTTCAGCCTTTTTCACTGCAGAAATGCTTCATCAGGATAAAAACTGGGTGAAATTGTTACAGTAAAATCAGAAGTGTCCAAATTTTGTGTCAGAATTATTCAATCAAAAATATTTGTGGGTCAAGAAAATGTAAAAATATCTAAAATAAAGCAAATAAAGTCGCTTTGAAATGGATCTTATTCATTGTAGATCCAAAGTTTAAAAAGGATTTTGCACGTTCGGTGTATTAAAAGAAAATCAGTTATAAGAACAGTAAACATGGTTCTACATACTATATGGTTATAAAGAAACTATGTGGGTACTAATTTTACCCTGATTCAAATAAAAAGTTTCCATCTGCATTAAACACCTGTGCTGACCAAATTTTCATAATTCTTGAATTGCTGTTGGGGCCACACAAAAGTAGTCTAAGGGCCACAAATGGCCCCCGAACCACACTTTGGACACCCCAGAGTTAAACAGATTAAAATTGCTACTTGGAATAGAGGTAAAATAGAAAAAAAACACACCCTCCAGACATATTTAGATAGCAAACATTGCTATATTTGGAACTAAATATTTTAGCTAGGGGTTTAGCTTGCTAAATATTTAGCTAGCAAATATCGCTAGCTAAATATTTGGAACTAAATATTTAGCTAGCAAGGCAAATATTTGGTTCCAAATTGAATATTTAGTCAGTAGAAAGTAAATATTTTGTTTAGAAAAAGCTCACAAGGCCCAGCTTTTAGTTTGTAGTTCACTTCTGTTTATCAACCAAGTATAATACTTAGTTTGAAGCTAAACTTTTAGTCTCATATCTAAATATTTAGCTTGCTACTTAAATATTTAGCTTGAAACTGTGATATTTGTAAATAAATTAATAATATGATGAAAATAAGACTTACAAAAGGAACCCCATTATTTTAATCCCATGGAAAGCTAAATAAGATTATTGTAGTTAATTTTTTAAAGTGTGACTTTACAAATTATTCCAGGTACGTTTTTACCCTTATGGTTTTGGTTTTAGCTTATTGGTTGCCATTGATATACAAATGGTAACAGCAGCATCCAAATATTATTTGTGCATTACTTTTTGAATCTGAACTATTTTTAATAAATGTGTGCCATTTATTATGTTGTAATTTATTTATTATTATTATTATTATCTTTTACCTTTCATGTGAATCTGCATGCTTCCTTTTTGTCTTTTTGCTGCTGCTTCTCGGTGAATTTTCTCACCAAGAAGCAGGTAAAATATTTCTGTTCTATGACACACTGCAAGAGAGAAATGACTTTAAAGCTCACTCCTAAAAAATAAAAGTAAACACAGATTTAGCTCATAAAAACAGCATTGCACTCGGACCGAGGGGATTCGGCTACCCTTCAAAGGACACAAAACTATGAAAAAAATTGTGTGTGGATTTTTAAGATCTTATAAATATAGATTTGTTTTGGTCACTCTTTTTGTGTCATTGCTCTTTCAAAAATCAATAAAATATAATAAACAGTCTCTTCTCCCAGCGTTTGTGCTGAACTCCAGTGTCAAACGCTGTTTTTATGCACTTTCATTTCTTTATAAGAAATGAAAGCCTGCAGGTTGAATTTCTACAGATTATTCAACGCAGCACAAAAACTCAAAACCTGCTCCAGATTTACAAATATATTCTAAAGTATAGTAATTAGTCTCTCCTGACGTATTTTTATTAGAATAAATGACACTAATGTGTGATTGAAATGTTTCAACATTTAATTTTTCATATGTTTTCTGATCTTTTTCCTTTTGCTATTCATCATTCTCGACATTAGGTGACATCTAATGTTCTGTTTGTTTCTTTTAACTTTTCCGCTTGGTTTAGAAATACCTCATTTTAGTTTTAGTGGAGAGAGTGAACATACTGTGCCTTGCCATGAGCAAAACAAACTGCAATTTATTTTAATTAGCACAAAGAAGTGCATAATTGTGAAGTGGAAGAAGGCTATTAAGGTTTTTTTTAAGATTTGTTTTTACAAATATATGTCTTAACTGCTTTGTTCATGTGTTTGTATTAAGCCCACCTGCGTCAGAACTGTGTATTACGACCTTTCATGGTAATTAAAGGTTATAGCCGTTATTTTAGAGACTTAAATTTTTTGCACAACATTCTTTGCAAAACAGCTCAAAACTAGTCAGATTTAATAGAGAACATCTGCGAACATCAAAGTTAAAGTCCTGCTGCAGATTTGAAACGGTTTTAGATCTGAATTTTGACTCATCATTCTAATCTGTGAATATTCTTTAAATTATTGCAGCTCAGGTTGTATATTTAGGGTTGTTGGTCAGCTGGGAGGTGAACTTTCACCCCCATTTCAAATGTTTCCTCTAACGTACTTTTGTTTCAGGATTAAACTGGATTTAGCTCCATTAATTCTTCAAGGAGAATGGTTTGAGAGGGATTTGTAGTGTATGGGTGCATTCACACCAGCCATGTTTTAGTTCACTTTAATCAAACTCTACAAACTTCGGTTTGTTTGTGGACTTTGTAGAGCTTCTAGAGTGGAGGTCTGAATGCTCAATCAAACTCTGATGTGGACCAAAAAAGCGAACGCTGGTCTGCCTAAAACCCTAGGTTCGGTTAAAGTGAACTCTGGTGCGTTTCGAATTCATATGTAAATGCCAAGCGGACTGAAAGCAGAAAACAGGCTGTAGTTCAGGGCATTCTGGGTAAATATAACCAAAACAAAAGCAAAATTCTGGTGCTAGCGGGAAAAATGACGTGTTCTTTTACCAAAGACAAAAGAGAAATCCTACAACTGCTAAAATCTGACGCTACTCCATTGTTGTTTACTTTTTGTGACAAAGGAAGTTGCACTCAGTCTTATTTTGAAGCTTTTGTGTCGTTTCCTTAAGTTGTTCTTGGTGCAGCGCCACCACAGGTGAGGAGGGGAACAGTTTTTTTTTTTTTTTTTTAAAGGATTTGAATCGCTTGACTTGTGAAAGGGAACCGCACCAACTGAAAATGCAACAAATGTTGCAATTTCAGTCTCTAATTGAACTGAGTCTACCAGACTGTTTGGTGTGAAAACAACCTAAAAACCTTGGTCTCAGTTCGATTGAAGTGAACTCTGGTGCGGTTCAAATGCGTATGTGAACGCCTACCTGACCGGAGACCACTCCTAAAGCAGGAAGTGTACTACAGTGCAGGGCATTCTGGGTAAACAACCAAAAGACTCATTAGTTTAGCTCTAGTGGGAGAAATGACCTGTGGTATTTCACGTGACTCTTATGATGCAAAAAAAGTGTTTGTATTGCAGTTTTGCTAAATTTTAAAATATCCACAAAACACAACCTCAGTATAGAGAAAAACTTCTTATCGGTAGTTTTTTAAAAATTTTGTCCTGTTTCCAGCAAATTTATTTCTGTAATTCAAATTTGTTCAATTAAGTGGCTAAATGCAGGCTTGTCCCTCATGTCCTTTGACCTCGCTTTAGTTTCCTAATGATCGTGTGGAATTTGTAATCGAAGAAACCACTTGAGTTTTTAGATGTGAAATGTTTTGGTTACTTAATTTTATTTCAACTCGTTCTTAAAAAAAAATCTAATTATTTAAACAAAATCAGACTCCATTGGTATCTAAAGCCAAGCTCATATTCATGTTTACTTGTTTAAGGTTTATTATCCGTACTGACTGGTAAAACTTAGCAGGAAAAATGAAACTGAACCAAGCAAAGTGTGAACGCCTGTATTCTTCCTGTTATGACAAGTCAAAGTGTCTGTGATTAAAAAGATCTATTTGCTGGGGCTGCTGGGGTGAGACGGTTGTCAAAACCTGAACTTTCCTTGACCAAAGCAGCGGGATGAGAGATTGTTGGAAAATGTGCACTGTTAACCCCAAGTTAAAAAATCCATCATGTCCCGTTGTTAAGGTCTCCAGGCGTTTCACACCAACTTTCAAATACACACTTTTCCTTTTATTGTAAAAGAAGGCAACAGCAGCGATTTCAGTGCTGAACTGATATTACAGAGCTAAATATCTCCAGCTAAATAAAGACATCTGATGCTAATATCTTAGTTATTATAACTTAATCTACAAAGCATGCAGTGAAAACAGTATGAGGGTGTCATGAAATGGTGTGGTTGGAGGCGGTGAGGCAGAGGCTCGGACACCCAGGTAGAAGAATAATGATGGTTTTAATGATAAATGTCCAGGAAACAACAAACACAGTCCAAACACTGGCAGCACGGTAGGGCAAACAACAGGGCACAACACCGGTAGCTCAGAGTACACGAGGACTAGAAAAACAACGACAACAATAGACAAGGACCCCACACAGGTGGGACTAAATACACTGAGGGCAATCAAGGGAACAAGACACACCTGGGAGTAATCAAGGGGAGACAGAACAACACGGAGAGCACAGACACAGAAAACTCAAATTAACACAGAGAAAAACTCGGATCACCACAGAGGGTCTAACAACTTTTGACAAAAAAGCTGAAAAGAGCAATAATATTAAATTTTTCAGAGCTTATTGAAGATAAAATATCATTTAATACATAAAAACTATAAATCAGTATGAAAGACCAGTAGATGTGTATTTGATCAAAATAGAGATAATAAAATACATTATTATGGCATCTTGTTGCCTGTTAGAGTAAGAAGAAAACAAGGTCTAAAGCAGAACCTTGAGGAATATTTTAAAAAACAACCAGTTCCCACAATCCTTCAGTTTATAGTTAAAGAACAACATCAGCAGGTCCAGTTAAAGCAAATCCGCAAAATGACCATCTGCAAATAACATTCTCTGAAATAAGTGAAACGTATCTATAATTGTATTTATTTTTTTTTATTAAAAATGCAGATTCCTAAATATGTTTTCAGAATACAAGCAGTTGAAATATTGACCTGTAACTCCTGGGAAGAGATGGGTCTAAATTGGGTTTTGTAAATGTTGGCCCACCAGCAGCTTGGAGAAAGGATCTGGGAACGGCGCCACGTTTATAAAAAGTACTAGTTATGTTCACAATGCGGCAGCCAAAGGCCTTAATGAATAAAGAGACTGGAAGAACATCAAAAACACAAAGTGGGTTTTATAAAACCAATCAGAGCCGTTGTCTCTTATAACGTAATTTGCAACGATTAACCTGGAATCAGACCAAAGAGAATCAATAATGCAGTGAAGATGGTGTGATAATGGTCTATTCGCATTTTAAAAGGAACAACATTCTTTGATTTATTTTTATTTTGCATGAATTTTTGTGTTTGCTTAATGGAAATGTAATGTTTTGCTATGTGGACAGATTGGTGTAGATGGGAATAAAATTGATAAAAATGAGGCATTACATGATTTTCTGAATTTTATCCTTTTACCAAAGCAAATCTTGAATGATTTTTTTCCAAAATGAAAAAAAAATCATATGCAGAGAGAGTTATTAAGACCAACAAATAATCTGAACATTGCTACAGAAATTCAATCAAAAGCATCAATGAAACAAAACCCCATCATAGTACCTGGTAGGTCTTACACTATATCAATATAATCATCAATAAAGGATTTTATTGGCATTTTCTCAGATAGACCAACATTAGAGTGTAATTAGTCACTCAAATGAAAATCTGAAAAGAAAGGTGTTTAGTTGTATTCAGATTGATGTAATCTAACAATCAAAAAGAAATAGACTTTATTCTTGTATGAGTTATTCTTGTAATTCTATTTTTTTAAATTATTTTTTTACTTCTTGGTATGGCCCTACTGCTAATTATTAAATTTAAATTAATAAATACTTCATAAAGTTCATTTGTAGTTTAATAGAGCATTTTTACTCACTTTTTGCCTTCCCAACATTGATATTCTTCTTTTACTTTGCAGGTAACACATGACTAAATATGCAATTTGGGCCATAATGTCATTCAGTGACATGTACCCGCTTACAAAGAGGTCTTATTATACAAAATTCACATTTTTGTATGTTTTTCTACTTCTATTTGTGTTTTTACTGCTTCTAAAAACAACCCAAATGCTTAAAAAAACACCCAGCTTGGTTTTAGCAATAAACTTCAGTTTTTCGGTTTCAAATACATCTGGAATGTAACGGCCTAATCAGCGAAGCCGCAGCCCCGTTACCTAGCAACCAGAGCAGAGCCCAGCACGTCACCTAGCAACCCAAGTGTGAATGTTGAGTTGGGGGCGTGGCCAGCAGCATCTTATCTAGTTTTAAAGGAACAAGATGCCCTAAAACAGTTGAAAGGAGATTAAAATAGATAAAACTTACCAGGCAAAATATATTTTTTAATTTATAAAGATTGTTCACAAATATGCCAAAAAAACAGAAACATTTTTATTGTTAAAGTTTTTTTGTAGAACCATTCGAAGCAGCCTGGACTGACTGTCTTCCGAGCCGTTTGCGGTGACCCCGCGAACATCAGCAGGAAGGTTTCAGCGATTAACTTAAATGTGCAACAATTTAGTTCAATTGTCCAGCTTCCTGCTTTTGTAAATCAGCTTAAAGACGCCGCTTAGCACCACATGTTGCTCACAGATCCAGTTTACTCAAACTGGCGTGCTTCCCAGACAAGATTCAGCATTGCAGGTGATTTTTTTATTATAGCTCACATTTGTAGAGGTCTTACTTCCTTTTCTGATCATTATCTCCTTCCTGATTAAATCCCTGCTTCTTATTAATAAAATAAAAGGGGTAAGTGAATAATAGAGTATTTATCCCTGCAGTAAATGTTTCCAACTTAGTATAAGCATCTTAAATAATAATTAGTTTCATATTTTTGTATGAAGGGAATATTAAAACTCTCCCACTTCTCCTTAAGAACAATTATTTTAATAACAAAGACCTCATTGGAGGTTCAAGGTGCCAGAAAAGCTAAAAAAAAACAAAAATAAAACAGTCATCCAATTTCCCAACTGGCATAAAGACACAGCAACCAGTTTGTCCTGGTTCCTTCGCTGAGCTGCAGTGCAATTTCCCTGCCGGTCTCCGTGGACGAGGTCCAAGAAGTGAGTAGTGTTGGACCGGCATAGATGGAGCCGCATGCTAAATGTGGAACAAAAGAAAACAAATGAGCAAAATTCCCCTGAAAGAAATCTGTTGTTAATTACCGACAGGTGATGGGGAAGTCTTGGAGTTCTTGATCCTTGGAAAGCAGCGGGATCAAAAATGAGGGTTGACAAACGACTTGGATCCTTGAGATTTCTGGAATCCGACTCGTCCCAAAAGAGAGAGGTGAGAAAATATTTATAACCTAAATACTGGTCAAATAAACGGATGTCGAGACTTTTGATGAGTTTATGTCCGCTGGGGTCTCTTGTCTGATGTAACAGATATGAATTTCATATTTAGCCGCACAAAAATAACTGATTTGAACTCTTGAACTGTCCATATTTATATCAGATTAGCACTTTAATTTCCTCTCAGTTACAACATTCCCAGCAGTAAATGTGTTCAAGTGGCTCGGCCTTTTATTCCCTCGGGATGTTAATTATATTGCTGACTGCGGCGGCCTGTTTTTATTGTTTGAGTCTCTGTTATTATTCGCCTCAGTTCTTCATGTCCTTGTGTTCTCAATGGAGCTGTACCTTTGACAAGTTCGGGGCTTTGGTGAATAGAGCTAGTTAGAAGTGCAGGAAATAGTATCTCCCATATCCTCCCTCTGGTCTTTAAAACCACAACTGTGTTTATTTATGTGTTCAGATTCCCAGATCTAAACTCACAGAGATGCTTGACTGGATTTGACCTTATTTTTACCTCTTGGCACAGATTCAACAAGATGTTGGAAACATTTCTCACGATTTTGTTCAGTATTGACATGATTTGATCACACAGCTGCAGCAGATTGGCCTTGATTCAGACCTTCTGCTACGCCACACCCTTTGAGTTCCTCTACTGGGTGGAGGTCTGGTTTCAAACCAGTTTTAGCTTATTCCTCTTGAAGTAGTATTCAGAAAATTGGAACATTGTGAACATTAAAGGGGCAGTGTGTATGTTTTTCAGGCACATAGTGGCATTTTATATCACGATCAAGTAACTGTTAGCTTCAGTTATAGAAATGTTGTATGTATCAAACATGACTTAAAATGAATTTGACTTCACAATTTGGGACTCTGTCTCTTTAAGAACTCCAGCTCTATCTGAAACTCCACCTTTCATAAGTCTTTACAACATGGCTCCTTTGTTAACCCTTTAGAAACGTTTTTACCAACGTTTCACTGAGACGTAGATCAGCAGACTTGCAGTTCTACCAGGTGTTTGCTAATTGCTCCTGGCTAGTTTGAAGGAGCAAGTGAGAGCTGCTCTGTGAGGCTGAAGCTTGGAAACTGCAGCTTAGAGGAGGAGCTGCGTCTCGAAGGCGGGGCTAGGTACAACCAGGCGTTTTGCACAGCTGGATGGTTGCCACAGCGATTAAGGGATTTTTTTCCAATTCTCCATGAGTTAATCTCTCCATAGCAGACTCGGTTTTAGCTGTGGCCTTTTCTGGGTCTTCTATAAAAGTGCTACAGTTTTCTAAATCTCAGCAAATACAACACAGAAAATATAAAAAATTAGATTTTTCTCTGATGAACATCCACAGACCGTCACTCTTTTCAATTTTTTGTTAAAGCCATTGTTCAGTAAGCATGTACACCTAAGATTTGGAAAGCTCTTACATCTTCACAACTTAGATAAAAAGAACGATTTATCCACGGAAAATGAAGCGGCAAGCCCTGCAAAGAGATGGAGATGTTTTATTGTTCTGCACTGCATTTCTTTCAGAAGCTAAAACAGAAGAAAATTAAATTCCACGCAGTCAGTTTCTGCCTAAATTGGAAGATAATAACCGGAAAAAAACAACAAAGCGTATATTTGTCTTGTTCACCACCTTGTTTTGCTCCATTTGGCTAGTTAGTTGAAATGTCATTTGAAGGAATGCGTAATGTGTGTCATGCAGCCTCCAGGACGTAGACAGGAAATTGCATTCATTACTTTTCTTCTTTTTTCGTGTGGTGAGGTTCCAACAGGGGATACAGTTGTGAAACACACTTCCTTTTTTAGTTTGTGGGTAATTTGCATGTGTACGTTTCAGCAGGGGGGGTTGTTTTTCTTTTTTTTCTTTGCACAAATTGGACAATGTAAACATTGCATTTGCAAAGCCTGGGTGGGAAGTGATACTTGCATGAATGAGTTGCACTTTTTAATCTTAAACTGTGAAACCAGCACTAAGAAAAGCTGTTCACAATACAGAAATGTGGTAAGAGAAGTGAGAACTTTCTGAATCAACACTTACATATATATATATATATATAAAAAAAGTGATACAAAAATTTTTACGGTTTACATTTTTGTTCCATTTGAAATTTTCAAGTTTTAAATTTTGTAAACTGGACAGTTTCCTGCGTAATCTAAAATCAGAGGGTGAGCAAACAAGAGCCAGTGGGTGGCTAATGGTACTTTATTTTTCCTGGATTTGCAACACTGATCAAAAAAATGTCTGGAATATTTGGTTTGGAAGCTTTTGTCTGTAATCAAGATGTCAAAATCTTTTTCGAGAGCTGAAGCTCATCAAGAAGAGAAACTTACAAAAAGTATCACATTGTGCAAAAATCACTTTTCATATTTCTTATTCTAAGCCTTCAGATTTGATTTGCACATTTGCTCTCACAGGCTAATGTGTAAGTAGAAGGTCTCAGAGTAAAGCCACAGCCACGTATTGGGAGTTTGAGAAAAAAGCAGATCAAACTATTGTTCCAAACACAAATAGCTGCCAAAAATAACCAGCCGTAATGCAGCTGTTCAGGTATTCCTTTGTGTTTCCAGTTTGAGATTTCTGTTTGCTTGTTTATTAATTCAGGTTATAGGAAAGTTTAATGATCTGAATCAACAGAGCGGAGAGATTTCTAATCTACTGAACAGTCTTCAAAAATGAGGGTGAATAAGAAGAATATGAAAACATTCTCTGTATTGGACAATGGAGTTAAAAAAAAATACACTAAATTACATTTCAAACAGGACATGAGTTTAATGGGATTGTAAAGTTCAAGGTCCAGAACGTTGCAAATTCATCTGAAGTTAGTAAAAGCTTGAAAGCAGCAGATGTTTTAAAGAGAATCTATTACGCAAAATTCAAATTTTCCAAGTTTTTGTACTTCAATTTGGGTTTTTACTGCTTCCATAAACATCACAAGCACTAAACTCCCCCCCCCAAAAAAAACCCCACACAGATGTTTTTGACAATTAGTTAATGCTTTTTGGAAAACAAGCCATTTCACAAATTCTCACTTCACCCAGTACTCCCAGCAGCATTCTGGCTGTTACTTAGCAACCCCAGCAGAGTTCCACCCGTTACCTAGCAACTGAAGCGGCGTTCCAGGACGTTTGTCAGCAAGTTTTACTGCTATATGTAAAACTGCTGTGAAGTGTTTTGTTGTTGACTTACCATCCAGAAACCATTTGCTGCTTTCTTGTTGGTTGTGCAGGAGGCTCTACTTCTGTTTTTCAAAGATTTATGGTTATTTGCGAATCTGCAATAGCGTATTAGGGCCATTGTACATATGAGTGAATTTCTGCCAAAAAACTCAGAAATTTTGAGATTAATCTCCGAAATTTTTAAATAAAAAACAAGGACATTTCTGAGCTCAAAAAGTCTAAGTTGGAAGAATTTTTGTGGGTTTTTTGTTGACAATTTCTTAGATTAATCTAAAAATCTCAGAGTGTTTTCTAACAAACTTTAAACTTTTCAAATGTAGAAATTTCTGTGGTTTTACTTGAAATTTCGCAGCTTAATTTCAAGGTTTTTTTGCGGAAATTTACTCTTCATTTTTTCTATCTACAAAGGCCCTAATACGCCATCATACGCTTCCGTTTGCAGACATTTTCAAGTGCGAGTGTAAACGTTGAATTGGGGGGCGTGGCCAAAAGCAGCTTATTTTGTTTTTACAGTGACAAGACGCCCTAAAACAACTGAAAGGAGATCAAAATGGGTAGAACTGATCAGACTAAAACGTCAAAGTCTAAGAATGATTTTGTGCATTAAATGTGATGAACATGTTCTGTATAGATAGGACAAGATGAGTGGAAAAGAACAAAGTATATGAGCTGAATGTGCAAGAACAAAACAACAAGAAGTTGGACAAGATGGTGAGGATGAGCACAAGCTGCTAGACTGATGAAATTTCCATTATCTCCAGCTGTAATATTGTGAAAGTCACTGTTGCATGCCGTCATTAGCACTGTACCAAAGGCAGGCTGTACACCAAACACCGAGCAGCCAACATACTTTAACTGACTGAGCAGCACTTTGAGGGATCACTGATTTATTTTTGTCTCCTTTTACTGAAAACTGCTGACTTGAACTGACTCGGGTTGCCAAAACAAAAGAAAAGGAGAAATTCTTGAACGTAGATGTTTCTCATCTTTCCAACTGGGAGTGAAACAGCAGAGCTTTGTGTCCATATGTACGGGGAATGAAGAGCCAGGAGAGAATAAAATTAACTGCATTCCCTCTTTGAGAGATAGCACCCGATAAAAAGAGCAGCTGCACGATCCGACCTGATCAAACACTTAACAGGTAGAATGCATGGCAGGAGTGTAACTGGAAGCTTTATTAAGAAAACCAAAAGTGCAGCAGATGGGAGTGAAAGTAATCATGTGCAAAAATCGATAATATTTTAGTGGTTCAGACGAACTACCTCACTCCATTTCTGCTCTGACCAGAATATCTTACCAGAACGTTTTCCACAAACCCGGCAGCAAACTCGTCTCTTTAACAAATCACCGCAGACTTAAAGTAATTAACTGTCTAATGCAAATGTGAGGATGGTGTGAATGTTTATGAGGTTGTGTTTGGACGAACCGATGTTTCATTTTTTGTGTCTGGAGTTGCTTTTTTCTTAAAAAATAAATGTGAAAGAAAGAAAAATACGCAGCTGTAAAAGCAGCCATGTTGTGTTTGGAAGGGTTACCGCCTGAGAAAAGCAAAGATAAAGTCTGCAGCTCCGATTTCAGTTCATAAAGTGAAGATTAATATGGCAGTTTGTCCAGTAAGGAGGACTGTTATCTGAGAGAGTGGAGACATAGTAAACCGAGACCTTAAGCAGGAATTTAAAAGCTCCTAGTGGTGAGCTCAGATTGTTTTTATTCACAGCAGTCATGCATGTTACAAAAACTGTAATTAGAAAAAGGCCTCT
Organism: Brachyrhaphis roseni; assembly: GCA_903066815.1. Classification (NCBI taxonomy): domain Eukaryota; kingdom Metazoa; phylum Chordata; class Actinopteri; order Cyprinodontiformes; family Poeciliidae; genus Brachyrhaphis; species Brachyrhaphis roseni. The sequence goes on from CAEFZY010006711.1 coordinate 34,245, forward strand.
GGCAATAAGCAATAAATGAATTAATCGCATGATAAATTAAAATGAGCTCAATGATTTCCATTTGCATGATTTATTGTTTTCTCTCTCCCGTTCTACCAAAACCTGGATGACAAAAGTCTTCAGTCTAATGTTTTGGTCTCAACTTGGTCTTTTTTGAAGGACAATTTTGTCTACAGACACCCCGTAATTAATTTAATTTTGTTATTTCTGTTGTTTTGATTATTTATTTTGGATATTTGAAATGTCTTACAGTTCTGGTGTTAAGTTAAATGATTGTTGATAAACATTATATTAACGTCTGGGGACAATTTACAATCTAAAAAAATTTGTTTTCCTAATTGGAAACAAGTATTTTTGTAATATTAGGATTAAGGTAAAGTTTCTCAACACAACAAAGAATTTTGTTGTTGTTGTTTCCAATAAACAACTAGACAACCATTTGACTTATTTATATTGAAGAATGTCGTTTTTGTCAACAAAATAATTGGTTGAAATTATTAGGTTGTTAGGTTGAACAGAAGTTCACAAACATAAACTGACAAGCTTCAAAATGGTGAGGTAAAATTTTATACGCCATCATCCAGATATTGATCACTAAACATTCTGTTTTTATGATATATTTTTCATTATTTCATTCAAAAATCAAATTTTCTAGCTCTAAAAATAATATTTTCCCTTTAAAAATGTAGCTGTTAGCTTTACCATCTAGAAAGTACCATTACATGCAACATAGACATCTATATAAGACAAAGTAGAATAAATTTGAGGACCTGATATGGAGAACAGCAGGATATATTTACATTTTTACAGTGTGATTGATATACAAAATGTGTGAAAAATTGTGTGTAACAGCAGCACAACCTAAAGTTGACTGCCTAAGCTACCTTAGCGGTCATTTAGTTATACTACTGGTACATTATTAGTATGTGTTTATAACGATTTAACTGTTCCTCTGAGTTTTCTACCAACAGCTCAGTTCATGCTGTTTGTTTTGGGTTTTGGTCACATTCTTCTGGGTTTTTGTTAGCATTACGCTCCGTCTCTTGCAGCAGGAAATTCCTGGACTTTCTGAATGTTCTTCCCATGAATGCATTGGTTTTCGCCAAGTATCCTAATTTCCTCCTGCATTGCAGAAATATTCTATGTTGGGGTATTTGGTCGCTCTAAGTGTGTATGCGTGTGTGTGGTTGACTAAGTTGTTATAGGAAAAGCAGAAATTGTCCGTTGCCATTACTGAAAGACATTAATCTGGGAGAAAACAACTTTAAACTTTTTAAAAAATCTGAATTATTTTTGTGTTCATCGTCAAGAGAGACAAAAAGAAAATCTTTGCAAGCAGAGACAGAATCAATAAAAGTTTACAGTGGAAAGCCCAGAGACAAGAAGAAAAAAAGCAATTTTGCAAGTTTCATATCTTCAACTTTTAGACAAGAATGAAGACAAACAAGATGACAGTGTAGAGGCCACTGTGATCTCCAAAATTCAGATAACTCTGAAACGTTATCATGTTTGGTTTTACTCCTTCCTGTTTATCTACATGCCTGGATTAAATTACTAATCATCTCATCTGTCTTATTTTCTCTCACTAATTCAGCCTTAATGCATAAATTCCATTGGAACGGTATTAACATGTTTTCATCTTTTTCTTATTTTGAGATACTGGAACATGTTTCATTGGGATTTTAGGTAACAGACCAACACATCCCATAAGTATCATTTAAGTGGAATGAAAAATATTAATGTTTCTTTTTTACAAATAAAAACATTAAATCAGAACATGCACATGTATTCAGCTGTCCTTTACTTAGATGTCCCAAAATAAAATTAAAAAGTAAAACTAACTGCCCTCAGAGGTGATTGGATCCAATTAAAAGAATCATTAAGAGTTGAAACTTGCATTCACACTGCACTCTGTCAGAAATGATCCAAACTAACTAAAAAACATGTTCACCTCTTGGCCTGTGGGGGCGCTACACCAAGAGCCAGTGAAGAAAACAACATAAAAGCTTCTGAAGAAGACACTGAGCGCAACTTCTTTCTTCATAAAATGGAAATAAAACCAGACTAGCGTCAGTTTTTAGCGATTGTAGGATTTCTCTTATATCTTTGGTAAAAGATCACAAGTAATTTCTCAAGCTAGCTTTAGACTTTCCCGTTTGTTTCGTTTGTATTTACCCAGAATGCACTGGAATGTACTCCACTTCCTGCTTCTGCAACGGTCTCCAGCCCACTTGGCGTCAACATATGCATTTGAACCGGTGCAAACTAACCAAACTTTCTAGACAAGTGAAGTAGAGTTGGATTAAAGCGGACTAAACAGGGCTGGTGTGAATGCAGCCTCAGTTTCCGTGATGATTCTCTATTTTAAAATAAAAATATGTTCCTAACTTTAACTTTTCCGTTCTGCTGTCAACAAAGCATTTTTCATTTCTGTAACCTTTTCTTCACGTACAAAATACTTTGAAAGAAACATATTAGGAGAAAGCTGCAAATTAAAAGCAACACAGAAAGCGCATGTCTTAATTTCTGATTTTACCCACTCTACTTTCTCCCAATAGCGGCTGCAACACAATTCAGTAATAAAAAAAAAAGCCCACATGATTTATTCTAATTTAATTTACGTTACGCCTCTCCGTCATTCTCCAGAGGAACCATCTGTTTCCTAATTGATTTTCTCGTCTCCACTGTAAAGCTAAACAAAATGTGTTCAGCTTTGCTTTGTTGTCCTGAATCCAGTGGCAGAAAGACTAAAAGGTTGCGACTTGCTCTCCAGCAGCTCCAGGGTTAAACAGCCAGATGTTCAGGCTGCAAGCCTCTGGTAGACGGTGATTTGTCTTGAAAAAGGCTGTAAAATTTCTAACTGCTATCTTTTTTATGTTATGAAAAGAAAGAGTTGCACCTTCGCCGTCTGTCTCAGAGAATTAGCCCAACATGGGTAAATTGTTTCCATCTACTGGAGTATTGGTTTTCCCATGGCTCTGCTGCTGCATCGCAGGAAAATGTAATTGTAGAGGACGTGTAATGGCTATCTGATTTTTTTTCTCTTGATATTTTCTTTTCAGAGTCCACATTATCGCATGTCTTTGGCATGCTGTAAACTTAACCTGGCATTGTCATACACTCTGGGCATAAAATACAGCACATGCGCTCCAGGGCTCCGATATGGAGAAATTTTACCTCAATTTTTCTCTGAAGTGTTGATTCTGTCCAGCTGGATCTTTTACCAAAGGATTTTTTCTTTTCTCAAGTGAAATTGTGCAGAGAGCTTGGAAGCAGCCAAAAATAAAAACAACATACACATACTGTAAGTAAAGAGGGATTATTAGTCGACACCGTGTACTGTGCTTGTCGCAAGAAGGATAAATTATTCTGTTTAAACTTTTTACAGTTATGTTAAGAAAATTATTTACAACTAGCAGCCAGTGCAGATCAGAGGTTTTATTTTGTAGTATTGACCCTTTGCAACTACGTCACGAAATCATTCAAGGCGCCTTGATGGACGTTGGAAGTGAGAGTCAGGAGTATTGAGCATAGCGACTGAAATTGTTTTCCCAGGTTGTTTTTGCCAGTTTATTCATGGCTTCTACTTGTTGGACTAATTTGTCTGTGAAGGCAACACACCTGGTTGGGGCTCATAGACGGAGATATTTACAACAGTTGCCATCAAGCTAGCTTAGAAACCGACCCGAACCTCCTCCCTCCTGACGTGTTGATCAAATTACCGACTTTACCTGAATTCACACCACATTATTTGTGTCACCATGTCATAAACAGCAGGTGATCCTTTCATGGGAGCAACATTAAAAAGATGCAAACCAGGTTTTTCCAAAACACACAAGTCTAGCTCTTAGTTTACCATCAACTCTTAGTTAGTTTACCATCAGCTCTTAGTTTACCATCAGCTCTTAGTTTACCATCAGCTCTTAAATTACCACCAGCTCTTAGTTTACCATCAGCTCTTAGTTTACCATCAGCTCTTAAATTACCACCAGCTCTTAGTTTACCACCAGCTCTTAATTTACCACCAGCTCTTAGTTAGTTTACCATCAGCTCTTAGTTTACCATCAGCTCTTAAATTACCACCAGCTCTTAGTTAGTTTACCATCAGCTCTTAGTTTACCATCAGCTCTTAGTTTACCATCAGCTCTTAAATTACCACCAGCTCTTAGTTAGTTTACCACCAGCTCTTAATTTACCACCAGCTCTTAGTTAGTTTACCACCAGCTCTTAGTTAGTTTACCACCAGCTCTTAGTTTACCACCAGCTCTTAGTTAGTTTACCACCAGCTCTTAGTTTACCACCAGCTCTTAGTTTATCACCAGCTCTTAGTTTATCACTAGCTCTTTTTACCACCAGCTTTGGTGGCTGCAGCTACTCAAACGCTCTCACCTGCGTTTGGGTCATTAAGTCGTATCTTGTTCACTAGTTTTTCAAGGTGGGGACCAGTGGAGGAGGAGAACCTTGCTGCATTTTTGTATGTTGACATGTACCACATACATCTGCCATTCATCAGCAGTCACCCTCCCCAGTATTTATCCTCCCCAGTATTTATCCATCCTTGTGAGATCCTCCTGCTTCCATCCTGTTTTCTGCCCATATCTTGCGTTTCCTCCACCTTTCTTCTGCTTGTTTTTTGTAGCTTACATCAGAATTTAGATTTAGGAGGCACCAGTTCATGTACTGAAATAAAACGCATTTTACAGAAAATAAATTAATAATGTTCTAGACTCTTTCAATAAGTAGTGGCCTTACACGACCTCCGTCAGAGCGGTGCAGTGAACAGTGGTAAACCAAATTGTGCCGGCGCTGTGGAAACAGTAGAAGCGGGTAAATGAGGATGCTGTAGCGAGCTGACATGTCCTGGATAAATAAACACCTGAGACAAATTCGGAGAGATGTTCACTGAGATTACGCTGCACCTCTCAGGAAAATGAGAAACAACTTCTGGAACAGAATGTGTCCAACAGACGGCCAATGTCCTGGATTCATTTCAAAAGTCTGTTAAGGATTGAAAGTTGGCTTCTGGTTTGTAAAATAAGTGTTCACCGTCTTATGCTTTCTTCTGTTTATGTTTTTTTCCCCCTCACTTAAATGTCTTGTATCATCAAAAAAGAAGTTTTTTTTACAAAAATGCAGTTTTCAAAAGATTACTTAATTTATTAAGATAAAAATTTGGTCTTTTAAATTGCTGTGGAAGAATTTTGGTCTGCTTCTTTTTACAGAAATGTTTTTAATTTAATCTCATTGGTTTGTTTTCAAGCGTTCTCTTTGAGATCCAGTCCAAGTCATATTTAAGTCTGGACTTTTCGCAAAATCTTCTTAACTATTTAGAGGTTGATTGGTGAGCTGCAAAAGTTTTTGTACTTCGATTTGTGTCACTGCTACATCTGAAAAACACTTCAACAACTTTAAAAAAAACACTCTGACGTTTTTTGGCAATAAATAAAAGTTTTTTAGTGTCTGGAAATTAAACCGTTTCAAAAACCTTTCGAATATAAATCAGCACTACCTGTTACCTAGCAACCCCAAAGAAGTCCAGTCCGTTACCTAGCAACCCCAGCGGAGTTCCGGAAGTTAGATTTGACCTCCAAATCCTTCATTGTTATTTCACTTATTTAAGTACATGCATGAAAAACTGCTTTTTTCTAAATATAAGGAAGCGGTTTTCAAATATTTTTTCAAAAACTGTTTTTTACCAAAATATAACAAAAAATAAAAAATTGAGTAATCTGTAAGGTTGCTTTACTTTTTACTGTCCATAAACTGAATGTGGTTTGACTGCAACATCAAGTTAGACTTTGTTGAGCAAGTTCACTTTATAATTTACATGCAAAAAGAGAATGATTTGATTTTTTCTGTTGTTTTTTTTCCCGGGTAAGTGATGAGCAAACCTTTCTGCTGTCACTTTCTGTTTTTGAGGGAAGAGGTTAGCGTGACATATGTGTGTCTCTGCTTTATTCCTCTGAGAACTGAAATAATTTATCTGCTTTTTCATTGCATCTCCAGCAAATAAAACAAGAATTTAACTAATGTATCAGTCCGTTGGTGAAAAAGTGTGAACCCGGTGAAATTGGAGCAAAAGCAACAGAGTTTAAACGCATTATCTGTGTTTTTTGTGATAATGGAGGGAAGTCAGTCAGGTCTGAAAGTGCTGTCACGTTTCTCTGGTTACATGTTTGCAGATATTGAACATTTCTCAGTGCTCCTTCAGATAAGGCTTCAGGGAAATGCCGTGTTCATCACCACACCAGAGGGTAAACAAGATGGTTTTGTGCTGTTGCTTGGTGAGTGATAAGTTTTAACCTTCTCTGAATCCTCCTATTTTATTCAACACTGTTGTTTGCGTCAGTCTGCACAAAGAAGCAGGGCTTCATTTTTCAGCCAAGCTTTTTAAAGGGGAACTATTATGCTAAGTTCACATTTTACACATTTTCATGCTTCATTTTGGGTTTTTACTTCTTTTAAAAAAACTAAAATAATAATAAAAAAAGCCAGTTTTTGGCAGTAAGTTAATGTTTTTTGGTGTCAGGAAAACGAGCCGTTTCAAGATTCTCCCGAATGTAGTGATATAGATCAGAACCCCCATCACCTAGCAACCCCAGCGAATCTCAGCCCGTTACCTACCAACCCTGATCAGCTAGCTTTACTGCCGTATTTGCTGTACAATGGCCGCTGGAAAAGACAAGTGTTTTGTTGTTAATTTACCATCCAGAAACCCCTTTTTTGCATTCTTGTTGGTTGTGCAAGAGGCTCCACTTCTGCTTTTCAAAGATATACTATTGCATAATTGTGCATGTGTTTGCAGCTATGTTCATGTGCTTATTTGTATTTAAAGTAACAAGAGGCCATAAAACAGCTAATTCTGAAAGGAGACCAAAATAGACAGAAGTGACCAAATTAAAATCTAATTTCTTAAGAATGGTTTTGTTAAAAAAAAATTTAATGAACATGTTTTGTATAACTCTGGCTTTAATGACTGTCAGGTTAATTGGTTTCTCTAAATTCTCCCTAGGTGTGAGTGTGTGTGTACGTTGTTTTTTGTCCTGTCTCTGTGTTGCCCTGCGACAGACTGGCGAAATGTCCAGGGTGAACCCCGCCTCTCGCCCGAAACGTTCGCTGGAAACAGTCACCAGCACCCAAGGGTGTTAGAAAATGGATGGATGGATGTTTTGTATAGACCACAAACCTATCCTAACCTGTTCAAGGAAGCATAATAGATCCCTGTTAAACCCGTGATTTGTCACAGATTTGATGTTCTGTTGATGAAAGACACCGTAGCTCTTAGCTTCCCTGAGGACCGCCACGGCAGCGCTCTTATTATTCGCTTGTTTCTGGGCCGAACAGCATCATATTTCATTCTGTTTATTTCTTTGATCGTGCAGAACCTGCTCCTCTACTTTCTGTTTCATCGCTCCGCTGGACTCTTCCCCATCGCCACAACCGTCTTTAATGAGAGGAAGCCAGAATTTTGAGGTCAACCTGTCAGACTTTTCTAATAATTTTAGATAAGTGCAGACACTTTTCTTTTACTTTTTTTACCTGCACATTATCACCACAGTAGTCAAAAAGCGAGCATTGAATGCTTGACCACAGAGACGGCCATGTAACTGGAAAAGAAGCGCACATTTTATCTGAACACTGCGTGGAACCACTGAATGAGATGTAATTTAGTCTGTCTCCAGAAGGTAATTCTACTTTTAGGGGTTATTTTCATGATTGCTGTGGACAAAATTATGAAAAAATAAGAGAAAGATATTTCCACTAACATTACAATGTTCTTCTCCACTTGTAAATAATTTTTTCTGTAATTATTGGCTCACAGTCGTGTTCTTCCGTTCACAGAAACATTACTTTTAAATTTCTGATTATTCTAACTTGTTTATCTTTATTAGCATGATAATGGCTACTTCTCTTGGGGAACCGCAAAAACACATTTATTAAATAAAAACAGTTACTCACACTTAATAAAACACTAATAACATAACATATTCATTAATTCATGAACTTTGGCAGGGTATTTAATGACATTTTGGAGTTATCTACATAAGTTAAGCCAATTTAAACAGCAAAAATCCAAAATATTACTTAGTAAGAAGAGACTGACTGACAAATAACTTTTCAGCAGGATATAGGAGCTTCTTTTAAGTAAAAAAACCAAATCCTTAATATTGTTTAAAAGTACTAGGTTATTATTTTCCATGGTATGAGATTATTCACGCATACCATGGAAAAAATGTATCTTCACTAAAATCAGAAGGCACTGGCCCTTACTTAGCTCAGCCCGTTACCTAGCAACCCCAGCGAAGCCCAGCCCGTCACCTAGCAACCCAAGCTTAACTGCAGAACAGAGGACGAATGTCATGTTATAACTGAAATATCCTTTGAGTGGAAATGGTACTTTTTAAAATCAATATTAAGGAATTATTTACTTAAAACAAACTGAAATATCTTTTTGAAAAGATACTTGTTAATTAGTTTTGTCTTTGTAATTTTGCAGCTCAGCCTTGATATCCACTTATACATCAGTTGTGTAATCACTCCGAGGATTGCTAAGTGTTGGTGTCTATCTGTTACATTTTCTAAAATTTCAAATGCAATTTGCCTCTATTGAAATTCGTTCCCCATTCTCCTGCTTTTTGCCGCTGTAAAATTCAGTAATTTATAAGTATTTGTGGACAACTTCAGTAGTTTTATCCTTATTTCACCATGTAAAGACCAACACATCGACCTTCTTCCTTGTTTCTGCTAGGTTTCTAAGCTTTATATCTTAAAATTAGGAGGTAGCACATAAAGTTGTGTTTAAGCATGGCCGAACAAGGTGGCTTAAGAATAAATAAATGTCAGCTTGGTGGTTGTTTGGGTTACGAGTCAGGTGGGCAGTGGTCCTCTCAGGTTTTCCACTGGTGAATAACCAGTCTGAAAATGTGCTTGCAGGGCAAACACATGGAAAATGTTTCTACCAGAGGAGAGAACCATCAGATTCAGGCATCACAGGCTCGTTAAATTATTGAGTCAGCTCTGTTTATGCTTGTTCTTTCTTGGTGTGACCTTTTACCTACATGCACTGTGACACAATGTGAAGTTTCTAAGCAGCTGAATTTGAACAGCTGTCTTCTGTACTATTAACCTCCCACTTATTTTTTACTTTAGGAGATTGTTTTAAGTAAATAATTATTTAATATTGATGAAAAAATACTTGTTCCACTGGCAGACATTTTTCCCATGTTAAAGGGAAATAATCTGCCAGTGGAACTATTACTTTTTTTTAATCAATATTAAGAAAATATGGACTCTAAACAACTTATTTTTTCTTGCTAAAAGTTACTTGTAAATTAGTTTTGTCTCACTTCAAGTATACTGAGATATTTACACTAGAAACTAAACCAAAAATATTTGATAAAATGTGTTTTTAGTCTCAACTAGCTTCTTTATTGAAGGACAATTTTATTAACAGAGACAATTTTGTTGTAAACAGACAATTTGTTTCGGTATGCATTTAATTTGTTGTTTCAGTTGTTTTGCTTACTTAATTTGGCTATTTAAAATGTCTTCAAGTTCCAGTTAGCTAAATGTTTGTTAGAAATTAAATTGATCTTTTGATATTTGAGGTGTACTTGGATTATCACTTTATTACCATTATATAACTTGAAAATGGTCTTAAACAGCAATATTATCGTTTATCACAGTATGTGGAGGCTCTAGTTTTAAAACAATTAGCTACAGATTTAGTTCTAAAATTGTAAAAGTAAGGACAAAACAAAAATGTCTGAAATCAAAACTGGTTTTATTGTCAGTGTGGTAGAACTAGAGCACAGCTAACTACTACTGAGGTTATTATAGTTAACTAAAAGTGAAATAGAGAAAATATTTCGTTAACTAAAATAAATAAAAACTGTAAGTAATGGAGAAAAACTGTAACTAAATGGAGCTATGTCATACATTTATAAAATTAACTAAAACATTAACTAAAACATCTATAATTAAAATTATAGACATATTTTCTGTTTTTGTGTTCATGAATCTATTTAATTACCTGTTGACCTGATGTGAATTATAATTTTTTTGCCACATCACTAGTCTGCAAAATGGCGACAGGAAAAGTTGGGAGAAACCACCAGAGTCAGCTGGTTGTTTAATAATAATTGAATATTTTTTTTGAAAATGGTATCTTCTGTTTCTATATTCAATGCCCAATCAATACCCAATGGTTATGAGTACATAACCGCCTTTATGAATTCAGCACCTAAAAATTAACCGAAGTATGAACAAAATAAAACTATCACTAAAAATAATAAAAACTAGACAATATTTAACTAATAAAAACAAATAAAAGTTAGCAAACACAATCTTAAACACGTACAAAAAGTCACAATGAAACAAAGCTAAACTATAATTAAACACGATTATAACCCTGGATACTACAGGAAGTAAAACAATCACATTTAATTTGGAAAAAAGGATACATTTTTTAACCTGTGTGTTTCTTACTGTTACTAACGGTGGAGATATTAGGAATTTGATCATAGATTAAAACATCCAACATAAAAAAAAGAAATATGCAAAATTTGATCAACACTTCAGCTCCCATGGTGTTGCGTTACTGCCTGCTTTCTGTCAAGCTGAACTTTTGTGTCAGTCGGTCCAAAGGTAATATAACATTCAGTTGACATTCAGATTTTTGGGGATTTGGGTTTGTTGACTCTGCATGCTGCAGTTTAACCAGCCGCTGTGATTATTTCTGCTCCCAGTGCAGCTGTGTTTGTGCTCCAATCTCTGTCTGCTATACTGTGCGTGACGAAAGAATGAAAAACAAATGAATGAGGGAAAGCTTGCTGATTTATTTCCACCACCTTTGGGATTTTAAATATTTACGGTTGTTCACAATAAAATGAAATGATGGAAAAACTGTGATTATAACCATGGAGGTTTGGTTGTATGGTGTAAGAAGCAGAAAAGAGACCTGTTTCTAATATTATTAACCACTAGCATGAATAATTAATCTGGAGCGTTGGTAAATAATAGCATTTTGTGATTGCTACAGGCTAGCTAATTTAGTTCGTTGTCCCCTAAGTATAATTTTTTAACCACAGGCTCAAGCTGTGTGGGCTTTAGGGAGGTGATGATGAAAAATAAAGAGCCCTGATCCTTCACAAAGTGCAACGCCCTGTGTGACCTTGATGGGGGCTGCCGCTGGATGGACAGGGCGGCGGCGCAGAAGGCTGAGGGAGGAGCCGTCCATCCATCAAGAGCTGCGGCGGCAATGGGATTTATTGAGCTTTGGGTATCATCCTGTGTCAAGGTGCACATTCTTTCTGTGTGTTATAGGGCCAGATGATACTATTTGGAGGCTTCCAGTAAATAATCTCGAGGTTATGTCTTGTATTGAGTTATACATCCAGTTAAATTTATGATTAAGGCTCAGAGGAATGAATTATAAAGGAATGTTCACATAGAAATCCCAGTGAAGCATGAATAGGAGTGGAGGAAAAGCATTAGACTTGCTTTATGAGAGGTAATATGAAATTTGTGATGTCAAAACCACAAAGTCAGACACAGAAAAAATAAAAGCTGGAGCACAGCACATCTCAGGAAAACAAAAAGTATTTCTGATTTTTTTATGATTATCAGTGGCTATATTAACAACTCAGACTGTTACTTATCCTAAACCTATTTTAACATATATGCTATGTTCAGGGTAATTACGTTTTAATTATCTATTAAAATGTGACCAAAATAAAAAATATGATTAAAATAAAATACAAAATAAAGAAAGAGCAAAAGAACGCTGAAAACACAGACAAAGCTTGATCAAAAGTGATAATCAGCTGACAAAGTACAAGAATCTTCACTACAAAGTCAAAATTAGGTTATGGATTTAGTTTAATGACTCATTGAGGCAGAAAAGACCAGGAGAAATGTAGCATGGAAACCTAACAAACCAGCACCTTATGGAAGGATTTAAAAGTATTCTTTCGTGCAACCAACCTGAATATAATTTACTACCTTGCAAAATGGCCACTTGAAAAATAAATTACATTACATTTAACAAGAGTTATTAAGATAAATGTTGTAATTTCTGCTCCAGTTCTGACCAGCATTGTTACTCTGGTGAACACAGGCCCACATCAGCCTGTTTGGCCCAAAGAACCCCAACAGAATATCCTATTTTGAGTAATACTGAGTCATGTTGTAGTTGAAAGTCTTACTTTTCTCTAGATAACCAGTTCCTGCTGTTTTCATGTGGGATAAATGAGAAACCAAAGTTCAGCCATCAAAACCTTATCCAGAGGTCAGCAAATACACCACTCAAACTTTACGACTTATCTCATATTAACTTCAATATTATATATGTTTTTCATAAAAGAGCACATTAAGTTAATGTTACACTTATGATGGACGCAAAGAAAGTTAAAATGCCAATATTTTATCTGATCCAGGCAAACATTCTTGCCTTTTAGCTCAGGCACTGAAAAACCCCCCAAAAAAACCCAGCTGCAGTTAAAGGGGCGGTGTTATGTAAAATCAACTTTTTTAAGCTTAACATCATGTTATAAAGCGTTTAACTCATCAAAAACGTACCTTGAGTTTTGCTTTATCCTTTCATGCACGTTGGAGAAATCCTTTAATCTCCATGGCAACCATTCAACAGGGCTAAATGCCTGGATGGACCTAGCTCCGCCTTCGAGTTGCAGCTCCTCCTCTGACTTCCTGAATGTGGAGTTTCAGAAAGAGTAGGAGCTTTTAAAGAGACAGAGGCCCAATTTTAAGATGTCAAACTACAAAATCAAATTTCTTTTAAGTTATATATAATGTATTTTTATAATACTTGAAGTTAATATAGTGACTTCATTGTGGTTTTTAAAGTACAATAGTAGTAGTACATTTTTATTCTCAGAGAATTGTGAACAGAGTTCCCGGCTTATTACTGCTAATATCCTATTCTAATAATAGCTTATCTGTATAGTTATAAAAAAATGCCTAATGTAATTTTCCCACTTAAAAAGAAATTGTAGTTCTCAACTTATTTGTGTCCTTAAAACATTTAATCTGACATTTACTGTATATTTTAACAGAAAAAATAAATCAGTTTCATGGTTTTTGCCAATTATTGCACACTTAACAGTCACTCTAACATGAAAAGAAAATCTTGGGCTTTGCCGTTAAAGGGCAATAGCAAAAATGAGGAGAGATCTGTCACAAATCTCTGGCTGCCGCAAAAAGATTTGCTATTAAACACTGGTTTCACTATCGCATTATCTGCTGCCGCGCTGAGCCGCTGCATTCATTTTCAGCAGCTCCTCTTCTGCCCCCATTGGCTCACTAATCCAGTGTCGCTGGAGGAAAAGCAGCAAACATTTGATTTTTTCACATGGTTTACAAGGACAGCCTTTGTTGAGAGGCCAAGAAAATTTGGATCGCATCACAAATGCATTTTAAACATGGCAACTGGATGTATGACCTGCTTGTACAGATTGTGAAGTGCTTACTCAGAGCAACGCATTCCTGAAGAAAACGAAACTCCCCTTACTCAAAAAATTTATCTTGGATTTGATTCACCCAACAGAAAAACATCCACCGGTTTTGTTCCATAGTTTGGAAAATTGGGTCAATAATCTGTAAAAATAAATCTTTGCCCAGCGTTAATTTACAGGAAACATCTAATTAGTCACCTTTAATTGGATCCTAATTCTTCTGTCTCTTTAAAAAATCCATCTTGCTCTTTCTGAAACTACGCCTTCACAACATGGCTCCTCTAGAAACCCTTTAAAAATGTTTTTACCAGTGTTTCACTAAGAAGTAGCTACGATAAATGAGATCAGCTGATGCACAGTTTCACCAGGTGTTTGCTAATTGCAGCTGGCTAGTCTGAAGGAGCAGAGTGGTGGGGGGGGTTGCAGGGGAGTGATGCTCTGTGAGGCAGCAGCTTGGAAACTGCAGCTCGGAGGTGGAGCTTTGTCCTTGAAGGCGGGGCTAGGTCCACCCTGCTGAATGGTTGCCATGGAGATTAGAATATTTCTCCAACATTCATGAAAGAATCAAAGCAACACTCCATGTTTGTTTAAGATGTTGGGAAAACATTATAGTGTGATGTAGAGCTAAAAAAAAAAAGAAGTAGAGTTTACATTATATCTTAGATAAAATCTGAATCTGACAACATGAAGCTAAAGGATCTCAAAAAGCATAAAGTAACGGTGCAATCTAAACAAAATGATTAACATCTATTAAAAAAAACATTGAAAAGGTCATAAAAATATGCAGAAAAGCATCTGAAGTACTGCAGGCCTCACATCTCTCAGAGCGAATGTTGATAACCCAACAATGAAAAAGACACAACAAATAGAAAATCTTGATGATCACCAAGATTTTATCTGATAAAAAAGTAGAAAAATTAAAATAAATAAATCAATTCCTTTTTTTAAATAAGAAATTAAAACACTTATTGCTTGAAATACAACATGGTGTTCTTTAAGTGAATCATTTGTATTAAAGGATGCAACTGCAACTAAAAAAATACTTTGAAAAGTTTAGGCCTTTCTGCTTGACTTAAAATCAACACAATGTAGAGCTAATCTGATGATTATATTAGGATTAACAGATTAAAAAATAAATGCAAAAGGTGCTTAATAGAAGATTTTTACCTTTATTCTTTTTTACAGGATGAAGCTAAAACTGCAACTTGAGGACTAATGGGTAGAACAGATTTCTAGACAAATGTATGTATATGTTTACCTTTGGGGTTAATTTCTGCCTTTTTTGAGTCTATACTCCAGTTAGTGATTAATCGGTTGCTAAATTAGTTGACGATTAATCACGATTAATTGTTAAAACTGAAGTGGTTAAGAAGAAGTTTTTTAAAGAAAACATAATGTGGGATAACTTGTCTTTTGACGAGACACTTTCAGATAAAGCTTTTAGATTTTATTGATTATCTTGACCTCCTTATGGTAACCCATAAAATCCTTTAATTTAAGACTTAGTCTCAGCTGTCATTTGCTCTGTCCTACTCAGCAGTCGGTTTTCCAATAAATGCCAGGTCCACACTGACCTACCCTCCTTACAGTTTGGCTGGCCACTTCCTCTTCAAGGTTTGTTTTCACCCACTGTTCTGACTAAATCCCTCAGAAAAACCCTTTTCCTGGCAGGTTTAATTAGATTTTAAGTCGTCCAAAACGCAGCAAAAACAAAAACCAGTCAGAACTTAAACAGGATGTAGAGCCGCGTCATTGACAATCCTTTGAAGTTTGACTATTTTAGCGCCGCACCAACGGCGACACTCATCATCTGGAGTAACAATGTTCTTATTTGGATTTTGCATCTGTTATATCTCACCTACTTTTATAAGTATTATTACTTTTATCTTAATTATTATAACCTTATGCTTCGATTTCTGAATGGATACATTTCTGTTTGCAGCTGCATCGGCTACAAAACAGCAGACCCCACTTTAAAAACCACAGCTTACTCTTCCTGTTTAGATAGTTGCCATCTCCTGCTTACGTTGCCGTTTTCTGATTTACAACCGGCAATGGCTTTTTAAGACAGACTGGATGAAAGGCAGAGGTCACTGGGAAGTCAGCAGCACATCGGTGTTCAATTAGACGCCGTTAAAACTTGGAACTTTTAAGGTTTGGCAGAGGAAAAGTCCCAAACGTCTCCCCCCTGATCCGACATCTCAGGCAGGGAGTGGGGAGTGAATAATCCCCGCTGTATTTTAGGGAATGACAAGCGCTGGCAGTAGAAGTGCAAATTAACTAAAATTCATTTGAAACGCCTGTTGTCTTAGATCACATCATTCCCGCATCCGTCAGACTTCCTGTGTTCTTTGTGGAAATTGCTCGGCCCTTGTTTTGACTCCACTTTCTCGTCTCGCAGTGATTTCATTGTGAATAATTTGCCTTTAACACGTTCTTCATTAGTTTCCCATCGCTGTTATGTATAAACATAAGGAGGAGAGTCACAATCAGATAAAAGCTTTGTTGAGATAAGAAAGATCTTTCCTTTAAAAAAAGGAGTCTTTAAACTTTAATGCCCATTTTTGTCTAAGCATGCTGGTTAATGTCTCCTCCGTCTGATCTCTTTGAGAGGAAGCAGACTTGTCTTTTACTCGAGTGATGAGCTTTTGACATCAATTTGTGTTTGTTAGACTGCAGCAAGGCATCCTCCCCCAAAGATCAATACCTCGACTCATCTCTCTTAGGCTCTGTGCCTTTACAAGCTGTACAGACAGATAAAGTGTAAAAGAAAGAGCAAGACACAGACTGAAGAGACGGGGGGAAAAGCTGGAGGGAGAATCAAAACAGCCAAAGCGGCAGAGTAAATCTGGAATTGGTTTTATTGTTGGAGCATGACTTTCATGATGTTAGATGCTTGGCCTGCGTGGTTTTTTTCTCAGTTCAAGGTTACCAGACATGAAGTGAGGAGTTCACTGACAGGACAGTCAGTGTAATTTACGTGTTCCCAGTCTGTAATAAAAGCAATCAGGTGAAACGATGAAAAGAGGTTTGGTTTCTGTCCTCGTTATTTCTATATTCAATGCTTTTGTCCAACTATTTCACTTTAAGTCCTTTATTATTACAACAGACGCTACACCCCTCTTAAATCCAAATGAAATTCAATAAAATGCAGATTTGAATATATTCTGCAGCAGAATTACAGAGCGGAACAACTCTCCTCAGAGGGCAATGACACGACATTTATAATTTAAAACTATGACAAACTGAACAAAATATAACTGACCGTAAGAAAAATAGAGGGGTTTAAAGTGTAACTAAACCTCCTCTGAAAGCTAAAAATCACAAATTTTGGAAAGTTCCTGCAAAGTGGGCGGAGCCAAAAGACACGACAGAGCGTGGGGATGAACGGAGGGGGTTCACACTATCAATGGTTATCACGACGACAACTTATCCACTTTGTCGCTATATTTAGCGATTTTTCAGACTCCTCTAGTGATTCTTTTTTTCAAAACAACTAGTGATAAAGCTAGTGACTCTTATTCCGTGTTGTTGGAGACAATGAAGGCAGCGTATCTGTCCTGAGCGGGCAGTGAGAGCGGCCATTAGCCGCCATTAGCTTCTCCCGCTTCACAGTAACGGCTATCGCACAACACTCACCAGTCGCCATGGCAACGCTCGCAACACCTGAGAGAGAGCGGGAAGGCGCTGTGCTTTCATGGACTCCTTGCATATTGTTTTATTCGTATGTTTTATTAAAGAACAAGTATGCAGAGAACAGTAAACCATAAAAGAGTAGTGACAAGGGTTATTACAACATCATGCACATAAAATGAAGTTAGATAACACTAAAATGTTTTAATTTTAGTGTTATCTAAACACTAAAATTAGATAACACTAAAATTATGTGTTATCTAATTTTAGATAACATATAATTTTATCTAAAATTATGTGGTATTTTAGATAAAATAACACATAATTTTATTATGTGCTATTTTAAAAAAAATGTTTTTTTTAGTTAAAAAAATGTTTTTTTTAACTAAAAAATGTTTTTTTTGGTTAAAAAAAACATTTAACTAAAATTAAAATGTTTTAATTTTAGTGTTATCTACTGAGAATGAGAAACTGAAAGTGGTAAAATACCGTAGGTAAATTTTAAAAGTCACAAAGCAATTAATTTTTCTACAGAAGTTGTGAATATAAAAATCAAATTAGTTAAAAAAAATTATTTTCTTCTTTACTTGAAAAATTGTGAAAACCAAGGATAATATTATTGCAACATAAAACAAAATCTTTATATATACTATTAATTATAAACCGTTTCGGTTTATAGCAAAGCAAAGCCAAAAGAGAGTTTCAGAGTAAGAATCACATAGTGAACATTTTATATTAATATCCTTTTTTAATTTAGCAGGTAGTGATTAGCTAGATAGTATTTATGTGTAATTTTGTGGGTGTTATTGTTTACATCTGGAAATTTTTGCACATGTGGTAGATTAGCCACATGCGCTAATCTACCACATTGCGATAACAGAACACTTATTAATAATCGCAAAACATTTTTAGTAATATTCTGCGATATAGAATCTGGTTAACAAAATTTCACCTCATTTTCCAACTTTTTTTTTTTCTGACTAGAAACATTAACACTCTGATGTGACGTTTTCCCTAGACAAAAGTTCTGATTTCTGAGGTAAACTGAATGCACCATTACTCCCTGATTCTCAGAGGGTCAAAAGTACTCCAAACGAGAAAACAAAACAAAAAAAGTGAAATGAACGATCCTTTTCAGGACAGGCTCTGGTGGAAGGAGCCGCACAATCAATCAAAGCCGACCGAACAAAGTGTCTAATAAATCAGTTTGTGACCAAAACAAAAATGTTCTTGGCAATCTGCATTTATACCGTCAGGCAGAGCCAGATTTAGCTCTGAAAACAATTTCAACCCGTACTCAGAGCAACTTGGAGGGCTTCATTTGTCTGAGTGGTTGAGATTCGCTCATGACGGTGATGGACAGATCAATTCTTCCAAGCGTGCCCGGCCTCCTCCAAACGCTTTTACCAAGGATTTCTCAGAGTACCACTATCTTCTGGGTCTGCTGAATGTAGCGAACAAGTGCTTGCTGTCGATCCATGCATGACACATTGCTGTTAAAGATTTGTTTAGTTTTTTATTTTTTGTTACCTCTTTATATCAAGCAAAGAGAATCTTCAGTGTAAATATTTGTCACAAAATAGTGGCTATTCAAACAAACCTGTGAAAAACTCAAGACGTATTTGCGATAACTTTCGAGGAGTGTCTGAATCCGTGTTAACATTTCAAAATAAAACAAGATAAAACAAAAAAATCAGGTGTTATTCTGGTGGTGTTTTTTTTTAATTATAAACTAATTTAGAAAAACAACTATTACAAAATAAAAACTGGTGTTTTTAAAAAAAATAAATATAAATAAATATATATATATATATATATAAAATAATGATCATCATCCTGAAAAAGTTTGAGAAACACTGCCATGGATTTATCCTAACTTGTTCCTGTAAGCATCATAGGTCACTTTTAAAGCACATCTGTGGCTAAGTCAAACAGAGTATAAATTACAGGAACATGAACCGTTTTTACTTGATGTTTGGGGAACTACCTACGATATTTTACATGACAAGAAACCATAAAAGGAAAGAACACGGTCGCTTCGGTGTTTCCCTTTTCAGGCATGGATTGGGTTTAACTAGAATATTTCTTTGTCCAGGTTCAGTTATTTTTAAGCAGCTGAGCTAATAAATTATTCGTGCCATGTACTCCGCCCTGTCAGGACAACTGAAATGCAATATGTCATTAACATCTTTTTGCTGCCACGCCTATCAAGGGAGCTGCGATGAAATTACAACAGAAAAAAAACAGCATTTAATAAATAAATATTTCATTTTTATTTGTTTGGGCTCTAAGAGCCATCGTGAGTCATTCATGAGGAGAAAGTGGAAACAAGACAGAACTGGTTGGCTTGTAGAGTACAGAGTTACACTGCTGGCTGATGTGGAGCGTTTATGAACTGCGTTGCTACATAAAACTGTACAATGTCAAATGTGGCTTGTGTGTAACCCACCTTCATGTCCTCTGGAGGCATTGCGGCCTGTTTTCTCCCACTAAGCCCTCTGGAATCGAGTCTGGTTTCCCACTATTTCCTCTCCACGTGTTTTGCATCACTGAATGAGCAGCAAAACGGGGGGCAGATAACCGCTCATACCTGCAGGGAACAGGACTGACTAAACAAGGGGTATTTTGGGGGGCTTTTATTGTGAAATCTGATCTACCATCCAGAACTAGAGGCAGTACTTTCAGAAAAAGGGGGAATTCAGGTGAAGAACATAACTGTTTCCAGTTACAATGATGAGTCATACGAACACACATTTGAAAGGTGTTTTATTTTGGAGGATGTTGACAAAAGCTATCCTTTTTTTTTTGCCATGCTGAGGCGACAGAAAGCCTGTGGCAGTGGAGGAATAAACTAAAACTGCAGGAGAATCATTTGGAGTTGGCGTTAGATTGGAATAGAAATGGGATTTCAGGTAATTCGGCTGAATATGCTGCAGCTCCACGCTCGGCTGTGGTTCAAAACTGTTGATCCACTCTTCTCTCTTTATAACTTTTTTTTTTCTCCCACCATTTAATTTCTCAGCAGAGAGGATCAAAGTGTTCCTGCAACAGTTGCAACATCCCCCACCAACCAGCCTTATTTTTTCCCCCAGTGAAATCTTGTAATTGGAAACAGATATTGGAGTTACAACATGCTGAGTGGATTGAACCGAACTCTTCACCTTAACGTCTTTTACGTCCATTACACCGGCTGTTTGATCTCAAGGGTTAAATGTACTGCAGATCTTCTATAAGTCTGTTGTTGAGAGGGTCATCTGCTTTTTGGCAGAGCCAGGGACCTAAAAAGACTCAACAGTCTGATAAAGAAGGCTCGTTCTGTTCTGGTTCTGTTCTGGGGACGACTATAGAACCTCAGGAGATTATTATGCAAAGAAAGATTTTTAATAAAGTAAAGAAAATTATGGACAACCCTGATCATCCTCTTCACAAGACTGTCTTTGGAAGGTAGTGCATCTTCAGCTTGTTCAGATTTAGTGCAGCACAGACTGCTACAGGAGATCTTTCCTGCCAACAGCCATCACTTCCTACAATAACTCTTTGAAGAATCTTAATTATTGAGTTACAACAACATTTAATTTCCTTTGAGGATTAATAAAGTATTTTTGACTTTGAATTCCACGTGACGTCACGCACTCCAGAACCCCGCCCACTGCGCCGTGACGGACGTAACAACCAATGGCTCCTTTAAACCTGATCTAAAACAGACATCTGTAGCCGGACGTCGCTTTACCAAACTTGTCATTTTATAACTTTAAATGACGAAAGATGTAATCACGGATTCGCGTTTTGCAAGGTAGGAAGATTAACGTTCATACACTTTATAAATAGGTAATATTAGAAAAGATATCAAATGTCGCATTATGGAGAAGGTACGAGTCTAACCGATAGTAACCATGGAGACAGTGCCGCACTGTCATGTAGCCTAGCATGTATGGAAATAACTGGTTAGCATCTCGTCTATTAATGCTGCTCCGGTGTAAAAGGAAACGCTGTTTATGACATGGTGACATAAATCATGTGGTGAATTCTGGTAAAGTGGGTAATTTGATCAACACGTCAAGAGGGAGGAGGTTCGGGTCGGTATCTAAGCTAGCGGTTTACAACTTTTATAAATACCTCCGTCTGTGAGCCCCAACCAGGTGTGTTACCTTCACAGACAAATTAGCTCGACTCCAACAAGTAGAAGCCACGAATAAACTGGCAAAAACAACTTGGGAAAGCAATTTCAGTCGCTCTGTTCAATACTGCCGTCCCTTCCGACGTCCATCATGGCGCTTCGAACTATTTAGTGACGTATTACAAAGCATCAATAGTGGAGTGATAGTGTCCAAATCAGAAGGAAGTATCACTAGTGGGTGTTCTTTGCTCAAAAGAATGGTATAAATTACAAAAAAGAGCAGGAGTTTTCCTTTAAAAATGTAGTTGTGGATCTCTGGATCGCAATGCCTGGATTACGCAGTTACAAGTTGTGTAATTGTTGGTCAACAATAACACAACTGGAGAAATGTGTGTATTTCTCTACAACTGCTACTTCCCGTCATGGGAAGAAGAAAATTAACTAATTTCTGGAGTTACCCATCCCAGGACATAATAAAAATAATCTGGTATACATTTCTTTCTAACGTTCAAGTTTTAAATGATGCCTTACTTTTATTCAGTGGTGTATTTTGGTGGGGGGCAAAGTATGTATGTGAAAATCCCCCACGTGCGTAAACACAGACAACAAAATGTCCAAAAACACAATTTAGTCACTGCAAAACCACAAAATCTTTGCAAGTAATTTTGGTCTAGTTTCTAGTACCAATATCTCAGTTCACTTGAAGTAAAACATAACAAAAACAAGTAGCTTGTTTAGAAAGATATAGAAGCTTATTTTAAGTTAATTATTCCTTAATATTGATGAAAAAGTCACTTGCAATATTAGCAGATTATTTTATTTATATTAAGACATTTTCCCATGGCATAAGTGAAATAATCTGTCAATAAAACTAATAATTTTTCATCAATAGTAAGAAATTATTGACTCTAAAGAAGCTCCCATATCTTGCTGAAAAGTTACTTATGACATAGTTTTGTCTTATTTTAAGTGCACTAAGATGTTTCTACTAGAAACTAGATCAAAATTATTTGGTAAGATTTTTTGTTTTTGCAGTATTGTACCTCTGTCTCTTGTAAATTTTAGGTGTAAATGTCCTGTATCATTTATTTATTTTATTTATTTTAAATGCAAAATGTTTATTTTGGCTTGAGTACTGCTCAAGCCAACATCTTAAACGTACGTGTGATACAACCGGATGCTAGCAAAGTCAGGAAAAGTTTATAAGGATCGTCTTTTTGCCCTCCAATGTTGTGCCCATGTGTGAAATGTCCAGATGTAAAGAATAACATGCAACGTTTCTTTACTAGACGCATTCCTGAGGAAAATATGCACGTTTATTGAACTTGTTTCTTTTCAGGGGACCAGCATCTTTATTTAAATTTTAAGGAAAAGACAATCAGATGTCTTTGGTAGATTATAGTTTTTAGCACTCACCTCCATTTTTTCCAGCTTCTCTTCTCTCCATTTCCTCTATTTGTTTTGTGAAAAACAAGTCAAGAGTGTCCCTGTTGATCAGATAGCCCTATAACTAATGAAAAGCGTCACTGAAGTGACAGCAAGATTAATGAAGTATCTTGGGCTGCGCTTGCATGCGGTGCACCGGGGTTTTTCCTGCAGAGTTGCTGTCGCGGGCTAACTGCTATTTATGGTGACAAATAATGCCCCATTCTGCCACCAACACCTGGAGTCAAGGTTAAAAAACACATTCCCCTCGACAGGATGAGGGAACGTGGACGAAGGGTGGAAGATGGAAGTTAGCGAGCAGAGACAAGGACAGGTGGCTTTTCTGATGCACAGTAAACTTATTTCCTGAAAACTGGGCGCAGTGGGAGGGCGCCAGGAGAGACGGTGGGCGGCGGACAGGAAGAATGGCAATGAAGGATTAATTGAAAACATCTTTGAAATACAAAGTAGTTGCAGCAGAGGACTCTAAAGAAGATGATATCAGAGAGGAGTGAAAAGCAGCTTTTAGTCGTCATTATTTGCATGTTTTTATTTCACCTAAGTGCATGCAGCTGGCAGTGTTGCTGCATGACTGAACATAAAGATGTGTGTGAATGTGTGTGTGGAGCTCAGACCCACATCACTTTGATTAAGACGGTATCTTATTTGTAGTCGATACCAGCGGCCAAAGCTCGGGAGCGGTCAATTTCATCTGACCTTCAGCAGCAGCGTTACAGTCAGACTGCGTGTGGGTGTGTGAATGTGTGTGTGAGAGAGAGAGTGGGGAAAAAAACATCCAGACAGACAGACGTTAAGCACGTGTGGGAATACGGGACCACAAAACACACTTGACTCAATGACAGACATAAACACATGCTGACGTTCTTCTGTTGTCAGGCTGCGAAAACTGCAACAGGTACAACAAAAAACACTCAAGCAAAAGTACGGAGCCCCCTAGGGGACATGGAGGAAGTTTTGCGTTCTCTCGCCACAATGTACTGATCAATTCACACGGCATAACTGAAAGTCTTTCTTATGATGGCCGCTGTAAATTCTTCTATAAAATAAGGTTTTTGTAAGGTTTCCATGTATATTAATATCTTGATGTCTGAAGTTTTATATCTTTTTCTTTTGGATAGAAATGCTTTTCATCTCTTTCTATTCCTTATAACATATAAACAGAAACTTTACTCAAGAAAGAAAAAAATACATCCAAAGTATTTGGACTATTTCTGAGTTACTATTACGGGGTAATAAAGTCATATGACAGTTTGATTGTGTCTCGTTAGTGTTGGTAGTCTGTATGGTTAATGAAGGTCCATCTCAGCCTAACACAAACAGACATAAACATGGAAAATAAATAGATTTTTCAATCAGTTTTCTCACCAAAAAGTTACAAATATATAAACACGTTTTCACTGATTTAATTTTAAATTAACATTTGTGACTGTATGCAAAATATATCAGGGTGTGTTTGCTAATTTATTTCCAGGTAACGCAAAAGAAAAAAAACACTATATGTCCTCTAGGGGGCGCCGTACAAGTCTTTTCTTTTTTACTGCCACTAACAAAAAAAACAAACTAAGAAAAACTGCCTAAACAAAAATCCAGAAAGCCCGGAAAATAGGCAATTTTCAAATATTGCTTAAATCTGACTGCCTGGAGTTTTGTAAAGTTTGTGCTTGAACTCTGCTTGGGTTGCTAGGTAACGAGTTTACCAAGTAATTTTGAGGTAGTTTCTAGTGCAAATATCTTTGTAATCTTGAAATAAGGCACAACTAACTTACTAGTTACTTTCCAGCAAAATATAGGAGCTTATTTTAAGTACATAATTTCTTAATATTGATGAAAAATATGTATCATTAGCAGATTATTTCACTTCTAGCAAAACATGTTTCCCATTTTAGAAGTGAAATAATCTGCGAACAAAACAAAATTTTCTACATTAAGGAAGCATTGCCTTTTAAAAAGCTCTTGTATCTTGCTGAAAATTTACTTAGTTAGTTTTGTCTTATTTCAAGTGTAGTAAGCATTAATAACATTTGGCCTAGAAAATAGACCAAAATTACGAGGTAAGATTTTATATTTTTGCAGTGCAAAGATAAATCCACTTCTCCATCGTTAAATCTCATTGTAGCCCAAGCTGAGAAAACGTTTTGTGGTTGACCTACCATCCACAAAACACTTCCTATATTCTTGTTAGTTGTACAGAAGGCTCTACTAATGTTTTTCAAAGATGTACACTTGTATAATCTTATTTTACTTTTACTTTATAGCTTTATGTTTTTGCGGTGTGGTAATCAGAATTTATGGGTGTGTAAATTTTGGTATAAACGGGATGTTTGACAGAATGTTTGTGTTTTCTTTAACTTTTGAAAGCTGGTGTATCGTAGCGTTGAGTGACCGATCTTTGATAATCACCAGTCCTTCTTCGGTTTGCATAAGTTATGACAGATTCAGTTTAAACTTTTCAGTGACGTGCGGTTCGAGCGTCCCCACCAGAATTTCTCAGAAACCTTCGCAGTCTGACTGACGTTGACATTGTTATTTATATGTATCTCTCTGTTACATAAGCATCTTTCTGTCGGCATGAATTTGCCCGCATGTTTGTTGTATAAATTTGTTTCGATGAACATGTCGTCTGTGTTTGTATCTGCGCGTGTTTGTGTTTCTCAGAGCAGCCTGCTGTAGGTGTCTCTGGAGCTTTTTCTCTGCAGATACGAGCGTGTGTAGTTGACGCACACGGCTTGTTTTGTGACTAAAGATGCTGCGAGCCTTTGTGTGTTTGTGAAGACTC
This sequence comes from Brachyrhaphis roseni, assembly GCA_903066815.1. Lineage (NCBI taxonomy): Eukaryota > Metazoa > Chordata > Actinopteri > Cyprinodontiformes > Poeciliidae > Brachyrhaphis > Brachyrhaphis roseni. The sequence goes on from CAEFZY010006711.1 coordinate 59,689, forward strand.
GAGATAAAAGCGAGCAGCCGTGTCTCTTAGCTGCAGTCTGATATTTGTGCCTGTTGAGTTTGATTACAGCCAGGCAAAAAGTGGGGGAAAAAAAGCAAAAATTATGAAAAGAGAGTGACAAAGTGAAAGAAAAACAAGACAGATGGGAGTGAAATTCAACAACAAAAGGCCTTCTGGGACTGAGAGGGTGAGCATTCAAGAGAAAATAAAAGTGTAAGTGTCATCCGCAAGGGGTGACAGAAGACAAAAAGGTTGATTAAATCAGTGCACTTACTGTGTTACTGTCACGCTAATTCTATAATCAGATTTCTCTAACATCAAGCTAATAATCAAGCTGGTATCTGTAATTAAATTCTCAACTGTCTTCCCTTTGGACAGCTGTGTCACTGTGACAGCCAAACAGGAGCCAGAAAAAGGAAAGATCATTACGCAAAGCGGTAATTTACTCCACTGAAAATAGCCGAGCGCCGACGCTGAGTAAGACTTGAGCAAACACGAAGTGAGGCGACTGGAAAGTCGTTATTTATAAAGTCATGCTTCACACAGGCGGGCATGCTGGGAGATTTCTGTAGAGACGGTTAGCTAACAGAGCTAGCAGCACAAATTCTCCATCACAGACTCAAATACACAATCAATCAATCAATCAATCAACATGGTGCTGATATGCGACCAGAGGAGGGTAGAGTAACCAAAATTATACTCAAGCAAGAGTAGCACAACTTTAGCATATTTTTACTTGAGTAAAAGTAAAAAGTAGCCGTCCAAGAAATTACTCAAGTAGGAGTAAAAACGAATAACTGATCAAATTATCAATCATTTAATATTTAGAATATTACATAATCAGTTGGACCAAAATACAGCTCTGGAAAAAATTAAGAGGCCACTTAAAATGATGTGTCTCTTTGTTTTTCTTTTTACAGGTTTATGTTTGAGTAAAATGAACATTGTTCTTTTATTCTATGAACTGCTGTCAACATGTCTCTGAAATTACAAGCAAAAAATTATTTATCTCATCTTATTTGCAGAAAATAAGAAATAGACAAAATAACCAAAAAGATGTAGTGCTTTCAGACGTCAAATAATGCAAAGAAAGCAAGTTTATATTCATTTAGAAGCAACAATACTAATGGTTTAACTCAGGAATGAATATTTATTGGAATAACAGGAGGTTTTTAGTGGGGTTCAGTGGAGTGGACTGTATATAGTGAAGTGGAAATTTTGGTAATTTAAGGAAGAAAATGACAATAATTCATATAAGTAACAAAAATAACAAAGTCAGGTAAAATATAATTTTTTTTCCAAATTAGTTTCTTTCAATAATAAAAAAAAAAACTTTTGAAAATAAGTAAATTTGGTTCTAAATGGTCCAAAGTTATGGGGCAGACTAAATTTTTGCTACATATTCAAAGTTTTATGTATCAGCAAACTAAAATCAGACCAAAAGTAAAGTTTTTCAGATATGTAGTCAAAATCAAGTTTAAGTCAAACATTAAAACAAACATGTGAGGAGATTGATTGATGTTTTAATTTAGGTCAGATTTCTGTTTAAACCTGAGAAGTGAAACAAAACAAAAAGTGAATTTAAACTACACTCTAGAAATGCTGTTGCACAACCAGTAATTCAAAGTACAGCAGCATATTTTTCATTTTGCTCCCATTGTTGCGATAGAGGCTTTATAAGCAAGAATAATGGTGAAATTGAGCCAACACAGTAAATCTGCAGCTGCAAAACCCAAAAAGATGCCAAAAACGCCCCGCAGAGGAGGAGAGGAATGGTTGGTTGTAAATATAATATGAATGTTTGTTATTGTTATTGTGAAAACATGGCTTTAACTCAGAGTCCATGGTTACATTTAAAGTGTTTTATCTTTATTTTGGTTTGTGGGTGGATTGACTCCAATAACAATATTTAAATTTGAGATTTTTTCTATTCCACACATGATCACAATTATACATAAAGGCTCAAATACATGCGCCAGTATTTATCAGTGTTTCCACAACTTTGAGTTTAGTTTAGTCAATTTGTTCTCTATTTGTTTGTTTTTTTTTTGTTTTTTTTTTTTACATATTTTACCGTTTTCTTTTTCTCTGTGCCTCAGTTTCCTCCATCAGCTGTTTTTCATTGCTTTAATTACTCAGTGCAGCATTATTTAATCACCTCTCCAGTGTATAAACTTCCCCGTTCAATAACTAGTAGTTTGATTCTCCGGTTCTGTTCCCAACATTCTCGGTAATTACCAACTTCTTTATTAAAAACCACAATTATTCAAACTTAAATCAGTAAGAGAACATCACAAAATGTAGTAAATTTGCATGTTTAATTTATAACACACCAGGTTTTTTGGACATTTAATGTCTGTGGCATAATTAATGTTGGATGTTTCATTATTTCAATCAAAAAAAGTAGATTTAAATTTGTTGATTTCTTTGCAAACATTCACCATTTAAACTGATCAATTATCATTTGGGTCCAATTTGGGTCTTCTTTATCTTTTCCAAAACCACTTTTGTTGTGTGTTTGGTATTAAATCGCAAAAACACACCAAGCACTTTTATCTAGTTTCTAATGAAAATTAGTGTTCACTTGAAATCAAACAAAACTAACTTACAAGTAACTTTTCAGCAAGATATAAGAGTTTGTTTTAAGTAAATAATTCCTCAATATTGAAAAATTATAAGTTATATAAGGGAAATAATCTACCAGCGGAACAAAACATTTTAACTTATAATTGATCAAATTTCTGATTTTTTTTTCCTCAGAATCAGAATTGTTTAAATTATTTCTGTGCCATAAGTCTCCAAACTCAAATCTACTAAAGTGCAGGTTTACAAATCCTATTACAAAGAATAAATGTTTATGTGATTACTTACATTTACTGACGACATAATTGTCAGTAAATGACAATTGTATAATTGTACGACGACGTATTGGGTCCATTGATGAAAGTAGAAAAAAGGAGTAAATTTCCAGTAAATTCTCAGAAATTTTGAGATTGATCTCAGTTTTTTCTAGAAAAAAACTTTAAGAAGTCAAAGAGGAAGAAACAATTATGTGATTGTTTTAATTTACTAAAGCAATAATTGACATACACCTAAGAATGTTTGGGTATTTACTTGGATTTTGACATAGCTTGATAGAAATAGACAAAAGTCAGAATTCTGAGAAAAAAGTCAAAATTCTGAAAAGATTCTAAGAAATAAAAAAAGGGTTTTTTTTATCGGCACGGTATCGGCTGATCTTAGCTGTAAAACTATATATCGGACATCAGTCATTCTGTCAGTATAACTCACGATATAAAAAGTGTTTTTATACGACAAACCAGTGATAATGATGCCTGCAGCACAACGTCATAAGAAACTGAACTGTTAAGTATTAATTTACGACTGATGTGCTTTTCACTTGTTGCTTGTGAACAGGTTGAATTCAGTTTTACGAAGATTTACCAATCTGCACTGTGTGAGTGTTGTCATCGTCCTAGACTAGAGAGAGCAGATGTCATGAATAAGTTTGACAGTAAACATAATGCCAGTTGAAGGTACTGCATCATTTTCAGCATTTGCATTTGGTAGCAGGCTAAACTGATAAAAATAATGCTGTACTTTAATTCCACAGTAGAGAAAGCCAAAAAGTTTCAGTAAGTAGGTATAAGAAAAGAATATCGGTATCGGTATTGGTTATTGGTTATCGGTTAAATGAGTTTTAGTATATCGGCATATCGGATATTAACTAAAAATCCAATATCGTGCGTCCCTACGTTTTTTAAAACATTATTTAAGAATGTATGTATTCACAGTATAACAGCATAAAACACTGGCGTTAATTACCTAAAAAAGCAGCAAATTTTTGAGACAAAAATTCAGAATCCTGAGGAGAAAAAAAGCCGAAGATAAGAAGTGGTTTGGGTGACATAAAACAAGGACGAGACAAGCAGAAAGAGAGACTGTTGCTGGAAAATGTAGAGAGACACCCTGGAGAGCGAAAAGAGAAAAAGCAAAAGGAATCAGACAGAGAAAGAGAGAGAGAGAGGGAGAGAGAGAGAGAGGGAGGAGGACGAGCTAAAGAGGAGGGGAGGAACGAAGGGAGTACCAGAGTGAGGAGAGACAGAGAAGCAGCAGACAGAGCGCAGAATGCAGGCTGGTCACTGACACACACACTCACATGCACGGACACACACACCTCTGAGGAGTGTATGAGGCATGCACACGCTGCTGCCCATGGAAACACACACACTGGCAGGAAATACAGCGAACCCCAGAGCCTGAGGACACATGGAGAGCAGCATGTTCTTTGGTGAGTCTGCTGTGTGTTTCAACACAAACTCCTTCCTTTTAGCTGGCCGTGGACTGGGAACACTGGTTTCCATTAGAGGAAATCACCATGAAGTTGCTCACCTAGGCAACCTCTTTTTGTTTTAATCTCCCTGTGTGAGCGGAGTCTCCACTCTGACATGTAAACGTGATCCAGCTGAGCTGCTGTACTTGTTCTGGAAGCTGAAGATGGATCTGAGCAGATGTTGCAGAGAAGATCAAATTACTCCATTAGGGCTTCAAAAAAAAAAGAAATGCTGAATTAACTCCCCGGGTGAATCCTTTCATAAATAACTGCTGGTGTTATTATTTCTTGTGGTGGAATTAGGAGGATTTATCATTAAGAATTAACCAATCAGTGCATTTGGATGTCTAGTATGAACCAGAATGTTTGCATTGTGTCAGGATTCACAGGAATTTGAGTTTCCATTTAGAGTGGATTCCTTTGTTTTTATTATGTTTTGTTGTTTTTGATCTATTGCCCTCGCTCTCGTTTATCCATTCCATAACAATTAGTCATTTATCCTCAGCTGATCCAGCCGTGCTCCTCTCGCAGCTGCAGAGCATTTAGTTTATCACACTCACCGTCTCACTCCAGGAAACACTGCTTGTAGTATTTCAGATCTGCTTTTCATAAATCTGTGATATGGTTTACTCCTTCTGATCGCCTAAAAGTGATCCTGTCTACCTCCTGCATGTGTTTGAGTCCTCAAAAATTACAAAACATTTGCGTTTTCACCAACTTTATTTGGTGTAATCCAGATTTTCCTCCAGTGTATTGTAAGCCTGGCAGCCCGTCAGGCTTTAATTCCCCCCCACCAGGCTAAACGTCATTTATTTATTTATTTAAAATACTTTTTTTAATGAACAAGTGATAGCAAAGACGGGTTAAGCTAGGATTATAATTGATGCGTTGAATCACCGTCCTCTACAACATCAAATAATTTGCAGGTATTAAAAATAAAAACACTCCGATCCAAAGGAATGTGCAGCTGAGAAGAATAATTTTAAAACTTTACAAAATTTAAAAAGAAAAGACTGTTCACACAAAGTCTTTGTAACCAAATCAAACAGACAAATCTTTTTCATCCAATTAGAGTTCTCCTTGTAAAAAGTTCAATAAAATCAACCAATCACAACCAGCTAATTAAAATACCGTATCAAACAGCAGATGTTACTAAGTAAAATATTTGGATTTAGGAAAATGCACAAAGAAATTTAATACAATAAATACTTTCATATGCTTACTCATCATTGTCCATTTTTGTCATGTTCCGTGTTCTCTGTGTGGTTATTTTTTATGTTTCTGTGTTTTTCTGTTATTTTCGAGTTTTCCGTGTATTTAGTTCGAGTTATCCGTGTCTATTAGTCTCCCTGTTATCCCGTCTTCCCTCGATTGATCCCAGGTGTGTCTTGTTTCCCTGATTGCCTCCCTGTGTATTTAGTCCCTCCGTTGTCTTTGTTCTCTGTCGGGTCCTTGTCTGCGTTTGTCTAAGTTCGTCGTTGTTTAGTCTCCTGTCAGTTCCTTCGTTTCTTCCAGTTGCTACCGGTGTTGGGCCCTGGATTCTGCCCAAATCGTGCTGCCTGGTCGTGGGACTAATTTTGTATGTTTTGTTTGAGCCCATTCGTTTCTTCCAGTTGCTACCGGTGTTGGGCCCTGGATTCTGCCCAAATCGTGCTGCCTGGTCGTTGGACTATTTTTGTTATCTGCCTAATTTGTTTATTATCATTAAATCACCATTATTTTCCATAACCTGGGTTTCCAAGCGTCTGCCTCACCACTACACCACAATTTCCTGACATTATGTCTGTTTTCCTTAAAGACGCAGGCGTAAATATACTGAGTTACAAATTTATTTGATAAATTTGCACCAGTACAGCATACTTAACTAACACCAGTAGCTTTACAAGCTTGGTGAAACGTTTAAAAACAAAACAACTTTAATTTGTTCGGGAATTAGGAGTAAAGCAGCCAACATAAAATGAATAAGAAAGAAACTGAAAAAAGCAAGGTGACTGAATTGGTCGAGCATGTAAAAAACAAACTGCAGCAAACTTTCTTTCAAATGGTTCAGAAAGTGCAATTAGGAATCTGAAATATAATGCAAAATAAATAACAAAGCATGCCGTCGTTTGGAGCACAAAGCATAGAATTAGATTAACCAGTTAACCTCCACCCGCCCGAGCCCGGGCGATTTGCATAATTTTTTTTATGACCGCACATAACTCAGCCAAAAACAATGCCAACATACCCATGCCATACCTCTTTAGAATCAAGACATCTAACAGAAAACGACTATCAACTCCATTTTAACTTCTCTATCCACCACAGATGCTCACAAGTAATAGTTTGTGATAAAAATTAAAAACATATATTTCTGCATCCTACCTTTAGAAGTCTTGATCGAAGCCCAAATATCATC